>JAXIVJ010001955.1:50000-121628 GCA_036785665.1 Chirona hameri | reverse complement strand
ATATATTATATATATATATATATATATATATATATATATATATATATATATATATATATATATATATATATATATATATATCAGTGGTTCTATACTTACCCCCATCTCCTGAATGTGGGCCGCCATCTTTGAAAACGCCGTGACATGCTCCGGCGATTCCACGTTATTTCGCGAAATCCCGCGCGAAATCCCTCGTTTCGTGCTCTCCAAACGGCCAATCGCAAAAGATTTCACGAAATGCGTGGGGGAAAGGCCCTTACGAACGCACTCTTATGCTAGCCGGCATGATAAGCGTGCAAAATCCCATTAAGATCTCCCTTCTAACTAAAAAAAACTTACAAAAGCTAGAGAGACGCCAGAAACAGGTTTCGAAAGCTCTCTACAAGGTCATTCGAAGTTACTTTAGATATTATTTGGCTCAAGTCAATATTGAGGTCATCATAGGTCATCAAAGGTCTCATTTTCTATGTAAATATCTTATCTCTAGAAACTCCAAAATATCTCAAGAACTATGAGAGAGAGAGAGAGTTATATATTTATCTACGTACACAGTACACAGTACACACTTACACATACACATACACACATACACATACACATACTCATATACATATACCCCCCCCCCCCCCCCCCCCAGCACGACGTACTAATTGGCGACGTCTTTTATATTGTTTGTTTATATCTTTGTTTATATCTTTTGTATTGTTCATATACCCAGTCCACTGCCATGAGAGCTAGTAACAAACATTAAACAGTAATCGAAAGCTCATGAACATTAAAATCGCGATAGATGTCTACACATTCAAGCTCAGGTCAATAGTTTATGCCCCAGAGTTCACCAAAGGCAACGAGGATTTTTTTTCCAACACGTTTTTCATAAATTACTTTGTATTGGTTAGACATATGGCAGTAGTTTTACCACAATCGTATTTGTCTCGTGAAGGCACTTCGAAACAACATATTAATGGTGACTTGGTAAGGTCAACTTCAAAATGTGACCTCAGGTCAATGTCATTTGGTAACCCAGGTAAGTTATGTTGCATATGGGGCGACGCAAATACACAAGACAAACAGAGTGGTGTCATTTGCACGTCTCTATCTTTATTCTATCGAGAGTTATTAGCAAAAAAGTGCTGATGACCTGAGATGACCTCTGCCGACCTTGCAGAGGTCACTGAACAACAATTGCACATGGGTCATCAATAATGAGCTAAAATGGCATGATTCTGCAATAATTGGACTGATACAATGTATATTGTCTGAAAAGGAAGCATTTGTATTTTTTGCCATTGACTTATAGGGTAACCTGGGGCAAGACTCTAACATATGATCCAGCGTACCGTCAACTCTATTTGTTGAAACTGGTGAGTTTTGGCTTTGAAAAACTCTTTGGACATTTAGCTTGCTTAGAATAAAGCATATCGTTCGCTGATTTAGAAAATAAATGATACATTGACGAATTTCGTTAAGGTTGCAAATGGGGCGTCTTGCCCCACCCTTGTGGCAAGACGCCTCAGGTGATGGGGCAAGAAGCCTCCCGCGGGGTGTTTAACCCCACCGAGTCATTCAGTGCACTGTCATCTCATCGTGCAAATAATTAGATCCAATGCTGTAAAATTTGACAATTTTCAAGGTCATTGCAAAATGTTGTAATGCATGGAACGACTTATTTACATCCTTTGGTTGCCTCAACAAAGATTGTGTTGCCGAATTTCATATATAATTTCTTGTTTTCTGAATCACTGTCACAGAAAAAGCATCTGCTGAAAACAATGCGTTTATTGCAAACGTGGAAACATAGCGAAACTTCTGATCCACGGTTATGAAATCATTGCATCTTATCAAATCATCGTTATGAAATCATTGTATCCACGGTTATGACATCATTTTTCACTGATCTCGACAGAAGTCACACGTATACACCACTTGGGTGGCGCTGGCGTCCGTGCATGGGGACACATGCCCACTTTTTGCAGGCACCACACTGGATCCATTCTTCGCAGGATATATCAAATCGCATGCCGCAGATAATGCACGTTGTGATGTCCTTGGCGAGAGTTTCATCTTTCTCTGGCATCTTCTTGGTGACATTTTTCTTGTTGGCGCGTGCTGCTTGCAGCCTTGCTTTGCATGGTGACGACGTCAGGACTACAGACTTTTCCGCTCTACGAGTTCGCTTCCTTTTAGGCGCCTTGGGAATGGGAGATAGTTTGGAAAGGAGAGCTTGGCATCCTCCGCTGGTGCCAGCTGCAGCATCGCCCGGTGCGGCGGATCCTCCGCTGGTGCCAGCTGCAGCATCGCCCGGTGCTGCGGATCCTCCGCTGGTGCCAGCTGCTGCATCGCCCGGTGCGGCGGATCCTCCGCTGGTGCCAGCTGCTGCATCGCCTGGTGCTGCGGATCCTCCGCTGGTGCCAGCTGCTGCATCGCCCGGTGCGGAAGATCCTCCGCTGGCGCCAGCTGCTGCATCGCCGGTGCGGCGGAGCCTCCGCTGGTGCTAGCTGCTGCATCGCCCGGTGCGGCGGATCCTCCGCTAGTGCCAGCTGCTCCATTCCAACCACTCACATCCTCACTGGGCTCTGGCTCATCTGTCATTAGCGACGGCGCATATTCTTCCTCTGTGAAGATGTTTTCGTCAAGAGGCCACAGGCCGGTCACCTCAAACCCTTTGATGGCCTTGTCCGGTGTCAGAACCCTGTTGTACGCTTTGCCGAGGAGACCACCGATATCATACAACGTGACGCGCCTTCCGCTGTTGATCCTAAGGAAGTTTTCCACGACGGTGTTGTATCCTGCTTTCAACGACTTAAACACTGTGCGGTCGAGAGGCTGCATTTTGTGTGACATGTGGGGCTGTAGCGTGATCATGTGAGTGTGGTGCTCCCTGGCATACAACACTGCGTCCAGAGTTTTATGTGAATGGTGACCGTCAAGGATAAGCAGCTGCGGGTTACTGGCACTGCTGTGGGTCCATTGTTGGAAGTGCTGTAACCACTGCAAAAACAGTTGGGCATCCGTCCAGCCGCTGTCAGTGACACCCCCAATTGCACCTGGCGGTGTCCCCTTCATCAGCTGTTCCACCATCCTCGTTCTGGGCCAGATGAGCATGGGCGGTATGTACTGTCCTGCAGCGCTGCAAACAGCTATGACAGTTACAAGTTGCCCGCGCTCTGCGCTGGTGAGTGCTCCCACGCTTCGCTTTCCACACCTGGCCAGAATCCGTGAAGGCGTTTGCACAGTTGTAATCCCGGTCTCATCCATGTTCCACACTTGTTTGCTCTCGAATTTATGCTTTCCGAGCAGATCTTTGTAGATTTCGAAGAATTGCCGGACGGTTTCCTTGTTAAACCCGACTGCCCGACTAATGCTTGTCCCTTGCGGTTTCCTTAGACTCATATCCGGGTTGCGCTTCAAGAATCTTCGAAGCCAGTCTTCTCCTGCGCATCCGTCTTTGAAGGGATGTGAGAGCTTCAGGTTCTCCGCAAGATCAAACGTCAGCCTTCGCACATCTAAGCCAGTCAGACCGAAAAGACGACTTTCCATGTCCAAAATATGGCCCTTCAAAACGTTCTCCACTTCGGGAGGAAACACTGTGGCATACCTACCAAGGTGCTTGATTCCTGGCTGTTTCACTTTGCCATCACGATGGCGCCGGAGCGTTTTGCATGGCACACCGTACATGCGTGAAACCTCGCGCACACCCTGGCCACGTTGCAGGCACTCGAGGGACTTTTGAATGGCAACTTCACCATACTTCTGGCGCTGTGACTTTCGCTTGTAAGTTCTCACCATTCTGAAATAAAATAATTGGCTTGTAATTTGTCTGTCCCTAAGGATCTATGATTGTGGAGGCAGACAGGGATGTTTTGACAGATATCACTGCAAACAAGCACATTCACAATTATATTGTGTGAAAGTTGTAATCGCTTCATAAACCGCCATTTTTCTAAAATGTACATCAAAATTAGCAATATTTTCATGAACAAACATGGCAGAAGCGCGGCAAAATATCGTAACCAAGGAATATTCTAGTGACATTATTGTGACATATTTTAAACTTCCGTAACGTTGAAACATGAAATGAGTACCACAAATGCATACCATAGATTGTTGAGTAGTAAGCAGATATAAAAAAAAATGCACACTATGAGAACACATGTTAAACTTACGAATTAAAGAATTTGCCTTACAACACAACAATTGGTACTGAAGCCGAATCTCCGGATTGTCACGAGTTGCTATATCATTTGATATTATAACACCAAGATATTTAAACTCATTAACATAATCAATAAACTTCCACAGATCGGGGCACTGGGGCAAGACGCCTCACCAATGGGGCAAAACGCCCATGGGGCGTTTTACCTCGCTGTGAGGCGGGGTGTCACGTAGTGTCCTGGGGTGTCACGTAGTAGACATCACGTAGTGTCCATGAAACGTTTTACCCAGGTTGATCTGCGCCACATTTGTCGCGAATAACGATAGGCAATTTTAAAGCTAAGACCACTGACTTTTAGGTAGCTTAAGTAATCAAAACATTGCACTGGACTAAAGGGCAAAGTTTTCTCATAATATTTTACAGAAAAAATAGAAAATAAACCCTAAATAATGTTTTTACCTGTATCTCTTCAGCGGTGCGTACAACGCGTGTCAAACTTGTGGAGCAAAATGATCAAGGTTTGTATATTTCTGCTGTGGCAACATTCTCATCAAGAACATTTTAGATATCCAGAACTTTGGGTGGGGCGTTTTACCCCGGCGGGGCGTCTTGCCCCAGGTTACCCTACTGGGGAGGTCACGAAATTGACCTGACCTTTAATCACTGATAACAAAAATCCGAAGTTAACGAATTGTAAGTACTTATGACCATATGAAATCCTGCAAGATTCAAATTTATCGGACAAACACTGTGACTTTGGCACGACCACAATTATTTTTTGAAGGTATATGTAAGGTCACTTGACGTGACCTGGTGACCTGACTTGAGACGACCTGAAGATAAAAGTTTCACAAAATGTGGGTAATTGATGCACACATAGCCGCGCCAAATTTGCTAATTGGGGCAGGGACACATGCTAAATGCTGGCTGGGGGCTACGAGGAGCCCCCAGCCAGCCTGAGGGGCAATATAAGGCCGCCAGAAAGCCCTCAGTAAGCCCGATGGCCCCCATCAGGCCTGATGGGGCCCTCAGAAGGCTTGATACTTTAACATGGGCCTGAATGACGTTTCTTTGCGACCAATTAGCGGCCTATCTAAATATAGTGTTCTAAATCTGAGGACATCTGGTGGAGGCGTCACTTCGAACATTCCTGAGGTTTTCAGGAATAGCGAAGAAACAACGGCGTGCAGCGCCGCCAAATTGGGCACAGGTATGTGTGCATCAAATACCCACATTGTGTGCCAGTTTTAACTTCAGGTCGTCTCAAGTTAGGTCACCAAATCACGTCAAGTGGTCTTACCTCCAAAAAAATGTTTGCGATCGTGCCAAAGCCATAGTGTTTGTCCGATCAATTTGAAACGTGCAGGATTTCATAAGGTTTTGCCTACAATTTGTTTATCTCGGATTTTTCGTATGGGTGACCTAAGGTCAGGTCAATTTGGTGACCTCCCAATAACCATCATAAGTCAATGAGAAAATATACAAATGCTTCCTTATCAGAGAATATGCATTGGATCAGGCCAATTATTTCAGAATCATGTTATTTTAGATCATTATTGATGACCTAGGTGCAATTCTAGCTCCGTGACCTCTGCAAGGTCGGCTGATGTCATCTCAGGTTACCAGCATTTGTTTGCCAATAACTCGTGATAGAATAAAGATAGGCGTTCACATGATACCACTGTGTTTGTTTCGTCGAGTCGTGTCGCCACATATCCAACATGACCCACTAGAGTCACCAAATGACTTTGACCTTGGGCAAAGTTTGAAGATGACCTTACCAAGCCACCGTTAATATATTGTGTCGAAGCGCCTTTACGAGACAAACACGATGGTGTTAAAATTACTGCTTTATATGTAACCAATACAAAGTTATTTATGAGAAAAAACTTTTGGAAGAAATGTCCCCTGGTGACCTCTGGGGCCTAAAATATTGACCTTAGCTTAAATTTGAGTGAAACTAAGGATATTTACATTTTACTGTGCTTTTTCCGTTTGTTACTAGCTCTCATATTTTCTGAGAAATGAGAGAGAAAAAAGAGGTTTCTAGAGCAAAGTCCTTTACTTGGGAAATGTGACTTTGATGACCTCTGGTGACCTCAATATTGACCTGAGCCAAATAATACAAGAGGTGACTTTGAATGGCCTTGTAGAGAGCTTTCAAACACTGCTTCCGGGTCTTGCTAGCCTTTTTAGTGTTCGTGTTAGCGGGGATCCCAATGGGATTTTGCACTCTGATCAGTGCGGCTAGCAAAAGTCATGTACCGTTGACCTCCCTACCATCGACCAATCAGAGGCCTTGATAACCTGTTTTTAACCGGAATGGCCTACCTTGTTATATAGCCTTGGGCAAAACAGACACAGCCAACCGACCACTCGTCCGCCACTATCGCCATCTATTGGGCGGGGTGCTAACTAAAGCTACCGACCATCTGCCGTGGCCGAGCGTAAAGCAGGTCCATCAGAGAAAGAAGTGTCAAATGAAAAGTGAATAGTTTCGCAAAAAGTCGATTGGGAAAAGTCGACGGTCATAATATAATCAACTGGAAATGATAGTGATATTGCCTGGAGCCTATACGAATGAAAGGCGAAAAACTGACGTTACTCGCATCAGTGGCGGTGATACCGGATTTTACCTGGGGGGGGGGGGGCAAAATTACAGGGGGCCTCCTCCCCCTCCCCCAGGAGGCCTCACTGGCTGTAGAGGCCTTCATCGAGTTGGGCTACTATAGCGATACCGATTTAGTTTGCTTGAATGTTTCACCTTTATTAAACTGTCAAATATACGCTGGCTGTGGCGACTTAAGTACACAAACTGGGCATAGACACATGTGTGTAGGAATGCCTATGAGAAAGTTTGTCCTCTTCGTGGGATATGTGTATATTAGAAATCTGAATAATTTGTCACGTTTCCAATGCTAATGGCGATCGTCATTAACAGTGTACCATTGCACGATTGTTTCAGACGTGTGCAAGAATTGTAGTAATTTGTAAAGGCGCTGAGTGTGAGCCAGTTGCCTAGAGCTTGGTGTGTAGCTCGTCAGCTGAGTCTGATCCAGCTGAGAGACTTTGGAGACCTAGCCGAGTCTGAGCCGGCTACGGCTTCCTTGTCTCACCAACCCACTGCCCGGAAACACTCTCTTGGTTAGTTGAAAATGTTAATTGACATCATGTCATTGCATTGCTCTATTACTTGTCATTAACTGGAGTCGTTACTTGTCATGTTTAAGAGCTGCCATTCAGTATTATTTCTCATGGTTATGGTTTAGTACCGAGTGTTCAGCCTGAGATGATGTTACGGTTAATGTTGCAAGGATTGTTTAAGCATAACTGCAGCTAATAAGTAACAGAAAACAATGATCGTTTGTTGACCACTAATTTGTGTACGGAAATATCTGCCTACAGCATATAATTATCAACAGGGGTAACAGGTGCATGTTGCATGTTTTGTCCGGCAGAAACCGCATCGTTGCCCTGCTACTGCTGTCTGCACTGTGACTTGCTGCTTGCTTGCTGCTGCACTACTGCATGTCACTGGTCGCAATACCACTGTCTGTCCCCTTTCCTCTGTTTGCTTTTATTTTCATTTTCTGTTTGAGTGAGCACAGAGCGGGGTCGCGAGGCGCGTTTTGGAGAATGGGCAGAGACGGAGGTGAGAACAGTTTCAAGAGAGTGTCATGTCGACACTTTGTGAAGATTTAGCAGGTTAAGTTTATCAAGATCGTACTGTAGTCATTTAAGTTTTAAGATGGAGGATATTTCAGTGCTGAAGAACATGCGGGCATTGAAGAAGGGAAACCTCACCAGAACAAGACGGAGAGCCTTTGTGCTAATAGACACAGTGGGCAGCAAGAGAGAGCTACGTTCAGTCATGAAGGAGCTGGACGTTGCCCTGCAAGAAGTGCTGGAAGGAAACCTGAAGTACGCAGTAGCACTGCAGGATGAAGGTGAAAGGAGAAAGAGCGAAGAATATGGTCAAGAAGTCTCAGAAGAGCACAGGTTGGATCTGGATAGAGTAGAAGCCCATCTGAAGGAACGAGCTGGAGAACCTCCCTCAGAGGCCACCACGAGATCATCAGCTGCTTCAAGAGCTTCAGCACGACATGCTACCAGGATGGCACAGGTCGAAGACAAGGTTCGAGAACTGGAGTTGGAGCAACTGCAACACCGCTTGCAAAGGGAAGAGGAAGAGCAGAAGATACATCGGGAGGGGCAACTGCAAGAAAAACAAGATGCCCTGAAGTCTGCGAAGCTGAAAGCAGAGTTGACGAGAGCAGCAGAGAGTGATCTTGAATGGGAACGCAGAGATGATTTCACTGCTGAGGGTCAACCAGAAGGCGACAAAGAAGAAGCAAGACAAGAACTGGCCACACCCCATCCAGCGCATGAACCTGCAACTCAACTGTTCCGACAGAGCCTGCCACGGCTGAAACTACCGACTTTCAGCGGAAGCGTGGAAGAATGGCCAAGATGGTACTCGCTCTTCAGAACACTGGTGCATCACCAAGAGATGAGCGCTCATGAGAAGATGGCACACCTTCAGAACGCAATGACAGGTGCGGCCAGAGCCACCATAGGCGGGATGGTGTGCGACGGGAGCTCCTATGAAGATGCTCTGCAAGCCTTGCGCGAGCGATACGGCAGAGATATCGATGTCGTTCAAGCAACGCTGAAGACGGTGTTCTCCTGCCCAGCCCCGAAGTCATATGATGCGAAGTCCTTCGAGAACTACTACGGTGCAGTTCACGGTGCATCAACGACGCTCATGAAGATGGGATACGTAGGAGCTCTCCAGTCGTGCGAAAACCTGAGACGAATCGTCAGCAAGCTTCCCATGGACATGAGGAAGGCTTGGGCCGAACATTCTCTGGGAATGGAGCACCCGACTCTGATCAACTTTGATGAGTGGCTGCGGACACAAGTGCAAGTTCTCCTGAGCTGCGAGGCAACATCACCATCAGCCAGACAACAGAAGAGGACGGTGGGGATGTTTGCGACAACGGCTGCCACGTCAGGCGAGAGAAGCTGCGTCCTCTGCTGCAGAGGCCATGGGCTCTGGCTCTGCGAACAATTCAAGGCGAAGACTGTGGATGAACGAGCTCAAGCTGTTGCTGCGAATCGTTTGTGCTTCAGCTGCCTGCGACCTGGACACCAGAGCCGAGACTGCAGAACCGCTCAAGCATGCTGCATCGACGGCTGCGCTCTCAGGCACAACCGGTTACTGCATGGCAGCAAGAGGGTAAGGAGGCTGGCTTCGTCTTCCACACCTGCAGCAGGAACAGCTGAAATCACCGCAAGGGAGGTCACCATCGCGTCCGTCCGGCGGGAGACAAGAGACCGCTCTTCTGTCCTCCTTCAAGTCGTTCCTGTGCGCGTCCATGGTGTCGACGGGAGGTACAAGGACACCTTGGCGCTGTTAGACCCTGGTGCGCAGACGTCACTCTGCAACACGTCCGTTCTGGATGAGCTGCATGTCGTGGGGGAGACTCAGCCGCTCCGACTGAACAACGTGGAAGCTGCAGGCCGGGAGAGGTTGTCCCGACGAGTTCAACTGGAGCTTTCTTCTCTTGCAGACACAGAAGATCGCACGACGAAGATCTGCGTGCCAGAAGCATTCTCAGTAGACAGAGTGAACGTACGAACTCCGGTCTTGAAGAGTAGGGAGGTGACGAACCTGAAGCACCTGGAGGGATTGACGATCCCAGACCTCTCAGGCGGCGAAGTCGAACTGCTGCTGGGTGCCAACGTGCTCGAGGCGGTGCTCCAGCGTGAGGCACGAGTGGGCAAAGCGGGCGAGCCTGTGGCCATCCGAACAGCTTTCGGTTGGTCTCTGACGGGTTCACTAGCTGGCGTGGTACCTGATCACTACCGTGAGGTGATGTTCATCAGCACGTCGTCTCACCAACAGTCAAACCAAGACCTGTCAGACCTCCTACAAGATTGGTGGACCACCGAATCGTTCGGCACGAAATATGAAGACAAACCTGTTCTGACACCTGTAGACCAGAAGGCGATGGACATCCTGAAAAGAACGACGCAGCGGCGAGGTGACAAGTATGAAGTGGGTCTCCTCTGGCAAGACGAAGAAGTTAGCATGCCAGATAACTTCGCGATGGCGTGCAGCCGGCTTCGATCGCTGGACCGCAGCTTGATGAGGGACCCAAAGAAGGCTGAAGCCTACAGCGAAGTCCTGGAGGGCTACGTTCAGCAAGGGTACGCGCGCAAGCTGACGCCCCAAGAAGGCCAAGAGAAGAGCAAGAAGCGTTGGATCCTCCCACACCACGCCGTGATTCATCCAGAGAAGCCGAAACCAAGAGTTGTTTTCGACGCGGCCGCACAGTCCCAGGAAAGGTCTCTGAACAGTGAGCTGCTGAAGGGCCCCGACCTGATGCAGAACCTGCAGGGAGTGCTTCTGCGCTTCAGACAGGATCGGTACGCGCTGGTGGCAGACATCTTCCAGATGTTCCACCAGATCCAAGTGAGACCAGAGGATCAACCAGCCCTGTCGTTTCTCTGGCGCGGAATGGAGTCCGGAAAGCCACCCGACCTGTACCAGATGCTCGTGGTGATATTTGGGGCGAGGTGCAGCCCGTGCATCGCCAACTACATCCTGCGTCGGGCGCTGACAGAAGGGAGCTCAACGGAGGAGATGGAAGAAGGAGGACCGCCGCTGTTCTCCAGCTTCTATGTAGACGACTTCCTCCATGCAGAGAAGACGACCGAAGCAGCTCTGACAACCATGAAGCGAGTCACGTCACTGATTTCGCAAGGAGGCTTCAGACTCACGAAGTGGAGGTCCAGCCACTCTGATCTTCTAGATCATCTACCTGAGGACGACCGAGATGCAACGCAGAAGAGGCTGACATCGTGCGAAGGGGAGCACGGAAGGCGCTCGGCTGCGTGTGGTCGCCGACTGGAGACACGCTGAGCATCGAAGTGCGCACCTCAGATGTTCCGGCGACGAAGAGAGGTGTACTCAAGATGGCGGCGACGATCTTCGACCCGCTGGGACTGATCTCGCCATTCATGCTCCAGGCGAAGATCCTCATCCAGAAGCTGTGGGCCCTAAAAATGGACTGGGATGAAGAAATATCAGGCGCTGAGCTCTCTCTGTGGCAACACTGGTTGAGAGAACTGCATGAAGTCGAAGACATCAAGGTCCCACGCTGCCTGAAGACATCCGTCACAAGTGAGGTCAAGAACATGAAACTTCATCTGTTCTCAGATGCTTCTGAGAACGCGTTCGCAGCAGTGGGCTACGTGCGGATAACCGATGCCGATGGACGTCACACTGTTGGCTTGGTCATGTCGCGGTCCAGAGTAGCCCCGCTCAAGCAGCTCTCAATCGTTCGACTTGAGCTCCAGGCCGCCGTGCTTGCTACGAGGCTGGCCAAGACGATCCAGAAGGAGCTCACGTACAAGTTTGATGATGTTGTGTTCTGGTCGGACAGTCAAGTTGTCCTGCAGTTCGTGGCGAATGAGAGCAGAATGTTCCAGACGTTCGTCGCGAACCGGGTGTCTGAGATCAGAGACTCCACTGATACGTCCCAGTGGAGGCACGTGCCAGGGTCACAGAACCCGGCGGACATCTGCTCGCGTGGGCGACCAGCGTCGCAACTGAGGTACTCTGGTCTGTGGTGGAGCGGACCTGACTTCCTCAGACAAGACCGGAGTGACTGGCCCGACCTGAAAACGCCCAGTCTCCCTCCCGATCAGCCTGAACTGAAGAAGAAGCCTGTGAAGCCAGTCGTCAGCTTCGTTGGTGGAGCAGGCGCGAGTCAACCTCTTGTGGATCCAGCACGGTTCTCCTCCTGGACCAAGTACAGGCGCGTAGTCGCTTGGATCTACCGGTTCACCTGGAACGCCAGATCGAAGGAGAGAAGGCGCGACTCACTGACGGTGGAAGAACTGCTGCACGCGGAACAGTTCATCATCAGGCAGGACCAGGAGCTCGAGAAGATGACGCCACAACCAGGTCTGTCTTTGTACATGGATGACCAGGGCCTCGTGAGGGTGAAAGGTCGCCTAGGGAACGCTCCTGCTGAAATCTGCCGACAGCCGATCGTGATCAGCCCAAGAAGCGAAGTCACAAGACTGATAGTGACCGACCTGCATGAACGCTGCATGCACGCCGGTTTGAACCACACACTGAACCTGATGAGAGAAAAGTTCTGGATGCCAAAAGCCAGAGCGTGTGAAGAAGCTGATCTGGCGATGTGCGCACTGCCGCAACAGACGAGCCATCCCTGTGAATCCGAAGATGGCGGACCTCCCAAGTGAGCGCTTCGACGCTACCCGACCGTTCTCGTCCGTGGGTCTGGATTTCCTGGGACCAATCCAAGTCAGGAAGTTCAGAAAGACAGAGAAGCGCTACATTCTGCTGGTGACCTGCTTGTCCACAAGAGCTATCCACCTCGAGGTCGCCCAGTCGTTAGACACCGACTCGTTCCTGATGGCGCTGCGCCGTTTCATAGCACGACGAGGCCGGCCGGCGCTCATCTGGTCTGACAACGGCACGAATCTCGTCGGTGGAGAGAGAGAGTTGCGATAAGCGATCGCAGCGTGGAACCAGGAGCAGATGTCTGAGGATTTGAGCCAGAAGAACATCCAGTGGAAGTTCAATCCCCCGACCGCCAGCCACATGGGTGGGGCGTGGGAACGACTCGTCGCCTCCGTGAAGAGAGCTCTGCGAACGGTGCTCGGAAACCAGATTGTGCAAGACGACATTCTCCACACAGCTATCCTGGAGGTGGAATTTCAAGTGAACTCCAGACCACTGACGTATGTCTCAGGTCATGGTGGCGATCCTGAGGCTCTCACTCCGAACCACTTTCTGCTCGGGGTCGTCCCGAACGGATCTGTTCTTCCTCCAGGCGTCTTTGGAGAAGACGACAAGATGTCTCGCAAACGATGGAGACAAAGTCAAGCCATCGCCAGTCACGTGTGGCGCAGGTGGCTAAAGGAGTATCTGCCGACCCTCATTGCTCGGAAGAAATGGAACGAGGACTCAAGAAATCTGGCCGTCAACGACGTGGTTCTGCTTGCGGCAGATGATGCTCCCCGGGGCTACTGGCCCCTGGGTGTTGTACAGGAAGTTTGTGCAAGTAAAGATGGCGTTGTGCGCTCAGCGTTGGTGCGCACAGCAACCGGGACGTACAGACGCCCGTGCACGAAGATCTGTCTCCTGGAGGGACAGACGTCTCTGTGAGCTGTGAAGCTGTTAACAATTTATCAGTCCGGCTGGCGCGGTGGCACGTGCTGTGTAGTGCTCACAGACAAGTATGTGCACTCAGTTATTGCCTCATGCTGACATTCTTATTTTATTTTTTGTTTATGTTTGCCTTTGATCACTGATCCTGTCCTGTGTTCGTGACCGTCCCGGCCTGTCCTGATGCCGTGATCCTTAAAGACTGCAGTGAACGCGGCGTGCTGGCTGGCAGACGGCCTACTACTGGACTGCTGGCCGTACCAGCGGTCTCGACTGGCACCACGGAAAGCGTCTCGGGGAGATGCCCCAAGTGCTTCACCCGTCGTCTGGAGACGGCGGGACATCGCTGGCGTCGTCCGGTGTCGGTGCGACGCGGGCGGGCGCCGCGGCGACAGCGTGCGCTGCTTGCGTTCCCCTCTTCACGCAATCGTTCCAGACATTCGGCGCCTGTCGCTCATGGTCGGCGATTCTGCCCACGTCGCGTAACGTTTAGTGTTGGTTCGCGGTGTTTGGCGTTAGAGACGCCACTACGTATGTGAGTGCTAGAGACACTGTGCCGCGCGTGGGCGTTACAGGTGCTGTGCCGTACGTGAGCACTAGAGACGCTGTGCGGTACGTGAGCGTTAGAGGCGATGTGGCGAGGCGTTGATAGAGGCGTCGCGCGAGCGCCAGAGACGCTATACTGATACAGTGTACCATTGCACGATTGTTTCAGACGTGTGCAAGAATTGTAGTAATTTTTAAAGGCGCTGAGTGTGAGCCAGTTGCCTAGAGCTTGGTGTGTAGCTCGTCAGCTGAGTCTGATCCAGCTGAGAGACTTTGGAGACCTAGCCGAGTCTGAGCCGGCTACGGCTTCCTTGTCTCACCAACCCACTGCCCGGAAACACTCTCTTGGTTAGTTGAAAATGTTAATTGACATCATGTCATTGCATTGCTCTATTACTTGTCATTAACTGGAGTCGTTACTTGTCATGTTTAAGAGCTGCCATTCAGTATTATTTCTCATGGTTATGGTTTAGTACCGAGTGTTCAGCCTGAGATGATGTTACGGTTAATGTTGCAAGGATTGTTTAAGCATAACTGCAGCTAATAAGTAACAGAAAACAATGATCGTTTGTTGACCACTAATTTGTGTACGGAAATATCTGCCTACAGCATATCATTATCAACAGGGGTGCATGTTGCATGTTTTGTCCGGCAGAAACCGCATCGTTGCCCTGCTACTGCTGTCTGCACTGTGACTTGCTGCTTGCTTTCTGCTGCACTACTGCATGTCACTGGTCGCAATACCACTGTCTGTCCCCTTTCCTCTGTTTGCTTTTATTTTCATTTTCTGTTTGAGTGAGCACAGAGCGGGGTCGCGAGGCGCGTTTTGGAGAATGGGCAGAGACGGAGGTGAGAACACTGGCTCTAGCCGAAAATATGAAGTATGTATGCAATATGAAGCTGATGAAAACAAAGGTGATATTTTTTTCATTTCGGAAAGTTACTTAACTTTATACAAATAAAGTTTTTTTTTATTTGGGATGATGTCATTATTGAGCTATAGAGAGCTATAGAGAATACTTTTAAAGGGAGTGTGCCTACTGTTTTGGAATGTCAAAAATATTTTGCATTCGGTAAGTAGCTGTTGGTTTGATATGATGGAATTCACATCTGGAGCCCCTTTAGTTGAATTTTCACTTATATTGTTTTTTGTTAATTTTTGTTTCGATATATATAAAACGTTCGCCACTATGGTGATGTTGTGTAAAACGGCGCACATAAGACAATACAATTACGGTCACATCATGCAAGATAGAAAGACGAGTTTTTCACAGCACGTTCTTGCCACTGTGAACTTTATTATGTGCAAGTTTCGTAGCTTAAATTGATATCTTATTAAAAAAATGGCCATCGGCCATCATCGAAAAACATGATGGCCGTCCAGTTTCTGTTCGGCTGCTGCTATCAGCGTGCACGAGCTGTTTTGTTGAATTGCTATTGGCCGGGGCTAACAATATGCTAGCAGTTTAATCGATAGTTGCAGTGCTTATAGTAGCGGAAGCCCTCTGGAGTCTACCCGATAACTTTTTGCTCCCAAGCAAATTCCTGGAGTCTTTGAATATCTCAGCAACTAGGGTGAATCTGGAGAAATGATGTAGTGGTTCAATTCAGAAAATTGTGTTCTATAGACCAGTGCCAATAACCCCAACTAAGCGATGTGAGTAGGCACACTCCCTTTAATTATTACTGGCTATTTAATAAGGCTATTTTTTGCCCCCCACCCCCCTCGGATCTCCGAAACTGCTGGACCGATTGTAAAAAATTCAAACGGAATTCGATAGCCCTGGAAAATTTATTGAGGGAAACATAATATTGTTGACCTCTGGGGCACCCATGACATCACAGGTCAGGTCAAGTACAAAATGTTTGACCGTGTCAAAAGGTATCGATGGATGGAATTGTCGCGCAAAATTGCGATATTAAAGGGATTATACGTTTTTTTCCCAGAATAATTGAGTTACATGGTAAAACGTACTTATAAAGGTGGTAGAAGTCTCACAGTAGCCACATTTTTCTGGAAATGATCTCTTCTGCACGGAAGGACATTCCAAAGTGCGCGGTGATGCCATCGCGTATTTTCTGCAGGACCGGCTGAGGCAGAGCCAGTCATCTCTTTTATGCTAATACAAACACCTCACTTATGGCATATTTCCGGTAAAATAAGCAATATTTGAAAGAAAATAAACTTGTTTTGTTCCAACGACAGCAGCAGTTACCTAGTTTTCCCATAAAATTCTATATTTTTCATGAATTTTCATGCCAAAAAATTAATACGCCACCACCAAATTCTCAACGCTAAAGGCCGGAAATAAGAAAACCACAAAAAAAAACACAAAACCTCAACGAACAGTGTGGAGTAATACAAAGTCCCGTCAGTTTTGAATTGCATAATAATGTTGTGATCCAGTGTAGGACTTGCAGATAATTCAAAACTCTAAAATTGATCTTAAGATAAAAGTGGTGGACAGTAGTGCCGATCAAGTACTCGTTATCAAGTACTCGATCAAGTACTCGTTACTTGTCTCGAAAAACGCCCAAGTTTAAGGCTGATAATTGCTGAAATAGTGGACTAAATGAGCATTGAGGTCCCTGTTATATGTCTTAAAAGTGTTTAAAGCTCATACAACTGCAAAAGAGTGCATTTACTTTCAGGACGGAAACCCGTATAATCCCTTTAACCCGCGCACTGCAGGGGGGGTTGATTTCCGCCCCCCCCCCCCCTCAGGTTTTTCAAAGATAGCGAAAACCCGGCGGCGCTGCGCGCCGCCGGGTTTTGGCACACCTATTAGGACATCAATTGCGCACACTTCTAAAAAAAAATAACCTCGGGTCATCTCAGGTCAGGTTACCAGACCAGGTCAAGTGACCCCAACTCCAAAAATGTTTGCAAGTGTGCCAAAGCCAGAGTTTTTCACCGATAAGTTTGAAACTTACAGGATGTCATGAGGGCATAAGTACTTACAGTACGTATATTTCGGAATTTTTATATCGGTGACTTAAGGTCAGGTCAATTTCGTAATCTCCCCATAATAAGTAAATGGGGAAATATACAAATGCTTCCTATTTCAAGGATATGCATGATATTAGTCCAATAACTTCTGGATCATGTTATTATAGGATATTCTTGATGATCCAAGTGTAATTTGTATTCAGTGACCCCTATTGGGTCATTTGAGGTCATGCGAGGTCACCATCACTTTTTGGTCAATAACTCCCGACATAATGAAGATAGAGAAGTAAAACAGACATCAATGTGTTTGTCTTGTCGAGATACGTCTTCCCATATGCAACATGCCCTACTTGGGTCACCACTTGACCTTGACCTGAGGTCAAATTGTTAAGTTGAATTAACAAGGTCACCATGCATATAATTCAAAGCGACTTGACAAGATAAACACAATAGCGCAAACATTTGCCCGTTATCTTTATTAAGTAAAAAGTTAATAGCAAAAAACGATTTAGCAAAAACAAACTTTTTTCTTCTTTTTGACCAATGGAGCTTCAAATATTGACCTGAGATCAAATCTGAGGACACCTTAGCGATTGAAAATTTAACTGGCTGGCGTTTACTTCTTTCCGTTTGTTTCTAACTAGCATCGTTTCTGAGATATATGGGAATTTCTGGAGCGATGTTCTAAAACAGAAAAAAAACTGGAAAATTTGACCTTTGATGACCTCTGGTGACCTCAATTTTGACCTGACCTAAAATAACACTGAAATACTTTCGATAGAACATGTATCAAGCTATCAAATGCCTTTATCCGCTTCTCGCTACGTAGCGTAGTTTTCGAGATCTCAGGGGGGGGCGGAAATCACCCCCCCTGCAGTTCGTGTTCGGCGCAAAGCCCCTGCAGTGCGCGGGTTAAACGCATAAACAGTCAATAAATCGGTATGATTCGTGTGTCTGACACTTCTAAGTACCATTATAAGCTGTTTATCACATTGGGCCAGGTCAAGGTCATCCGAGGTCACGAGGTCAAACTCCAGATTACGGTCATTAGGCGTTGTAACACATGTTTATGGGTTTGTTTTTCGTCTAGAACGCGAAAAATGACCTTAGAACATTGTTTGTTCCCTATCAATGGAAGCAAAAAGCAAAAACGGAAATGCATTTTTTATGCATAGTAATGCTGTGAGAGGTGGTCGATTTTTGGCATTTAAAGGTCATAAGTCAGTCATTTTTGAAGATATCGACTTCAAATTTGGCACACATTCCCCGAACACGTCTCGATCACATATAATCTGGTTTTTAGATAATTCTGATTTTTTGTTGAAAATTTTGTAAAAAAAAACAAATGTATTTGGATTTCTCAAAAAATGTAATTGAAAAAACTAACAAATTCGAGATTGCAGGGTGATAGCCCGGTCTATTGTGAGAAAAAAATGATTTAATTTCGTCAACGCTAGACAGTCAATACTAGTACGTTTATCTACGGTTATCTCACGGTACGGTACGGTTATATCAGTACGGTTATCTCGCGCCACAAAGCAACCCAGTCCCATCGAGCTTGCTTATACAAGTAATGCACGACGTGTGGTGTGTACATGCGGCGCCTCGTCTTGCAGAGCTGACAATCCACCGGGTGATGCGAAGTTTGACAGCTTGTGGGTATGTGTGATTGGCATCTCGACGTATCGTTACCAACTAGATGCTACCCGCTCTTGTGATATTCGTGTAATTGTACCTATATGCTAGATCTGGCCGGTGTTGTTCACATTGGTCAATGTCAGGGGCTTAAAGTTTCACCGAGACATGACTTTGTTTCTAGAATACATTGTCCTGCTCTTCTGTACTTTTGGCAATCTATTGTGAAAATACATTGTTGGGCCGACGCATTGATACAAAGCCGATGCTGCTCCGCCGCGTCAACTACCATTTCAACATTACAGCCCCTTGAAGTGCATATTTTCACGTATTCTGACAGCAGAAAATACGTTTTAGTACGGGAGTTTGCAACGTACATGCCTCCTCAAGATAACCTCAAAACTCCGAAAACCTCACATTTTAAGGTGACTTTCAACCTGTATACAATATTACTATCATGACAAATTAACGACTGTGTAATGAAGCAGAAATTTTTTCTTCGTCTTTTACTGAGAAAGTGTGTCATATCTGTACAGTGTACAGTCATGATATAATGAGCATGCAGATACATTGAAACGGTTTCATCCTGCATGATACCTCGTTTCCATAATATTTCGTAGTTGATAACTCGAGAGCCTTCAGGAGACAAAATCGACCGAATCGATTTTGTGGGAGACTGACCAGACCATTTGTTTACCTCTGGCAGTGGCTCAGGATCAGGGACTCGAGTCTCTCGTTACTGCTATGGACATTTGCAGAAGTGATTCCAATGCAAAGGGATCGGGGAGCACCTACAAATGGAGGCACTACTGCTGGAGACGCTGACCTCTCGACGTCTTCACACAGTCCAGATCTTTGCAACCTTTGTCATCGCACCCTTAACCCCCAAATCATAATGCCATTTTGTATCTTTGGTGAATTGCGTTTGCAAGTTTCTTGAAAGCTCTGTTTTCAACCATTTTTCAAATATGTATCGTTTTTCCATCAACATAACGTCATCAAAACATGATTATCTCCCAAACTACTTTATCAATTTTAATTTAATTTTTACAGCATACGTATATTTGTTGTAAACTCAGCTACCGAATATATCAGCAAGATGCGCGGCATTAGTAAACAGTTATTCAAGAAAACCCTCAGGGGGTGGGGGCTGTCAGCCCCCCCCCCCCCCGTAAGGCGAGGGTTAAACAATCGGGACTTGGTACTGGTAACCGGAGCTCCCAAAAACAGCGTCTTAACAGTGACTTCACTATGACTCGGGCTCCAGCCGGGTTCGAAGTCTGCTGACGCTGGGCGACCCCGTGTCAAGCGATGCTACCCGGCCGCAGCGCACCTTATGTTTGTCTCAGACATGAACCCGAGCACCGGACAGGCATCGGCCACCATCGACAACAGCACCGGACAGGTATCGGCCACCATCGACAACAGTACAGCGTACTGAGTAGGTGTCATCGGCGTTAGACCTCTCCTGAGGTGATGCAAGTGGGTCAGTGAAGCGTTGACCACAAAAGTCCCTGGGCCTCACCATGGCGTTGATCAACACACCTGGCATGGACCAGGACTTGAATTCATTAAAGATAAGGAAGTTCATGAAAGAAGCAGTATGCAAAATGAGATTCCAATGCATTATGCAATGCAAGAAGCCCATGCAGATCATTGCATTCCAACCAGTCTCGTTGTGCTTCTCCTGCGAGATTGCTTCATGCGATTGCACGCGTGCCCCAGCTGTCGCAGCGGACGGTCGATCTAACTGCGCGGGTTGAGTTCCCGGTAATCAGTGAACCGGCGACCCATGGCTGGGTCCAGGGTCATTGCTGAATCTTTAGCATGTGTCTGTGCACACAGACGTGGAATACAGGTGCCGAGTTAACCCCCTAGCGTTTCGCCACTAATTGAGCTATAGCTTCGATTCGTGTTGCTTGTCACGAGAGGGAGCCATTAATACCCGATTTTAAGGTCCTAGGTCATTAGGTGACCTCCGAGGTCATCAAATTAGTAAGATGATAAAAGCGTTACGCGCATGGTGCCCCCATGTTTTTCCTGGATCCGCCTATGCACAATATATCAAATTTAAAAAATCACAGCATATAATGCCCACATGTGACGTTCATGACGTCCCAAACAATCACGAACAGCACATATTTTTTTATCTTAGAAAATCCCCCCATTTTACATTCTCTGAATACGCCTATTATTTTTTATTTAGTTTTTTTGTCTTTTGATATATTAAAGACCAGTACATTTTAAGCTCAAAAACGTGTGGGGCATGAAAATCGGTCCAGCCACATGGCTGCAATGACCTTTAAAAAAACACCCAAAATTTTCGGATTTTTTGCCCCCTGACCCCCCATTTTTAAACAAAACAAAAATGTCCGGGCCCAAAAAGAGAGATCTTCTCATGACGCATCGAATGGCGCTTTCCCCATCGAAATCGACCGAGCGGTTCTCGAGATCTCTGGGGGGGAGGGGCGGAGGGCAGAATCTGCCCCCCGCAGGTTAACGTAATTCTGGCCGCCCGCAGGGAATAGGGTTAAATCACAAAACTCGACCACCTCTCACAACATTACTATGCATACAAAATGCATTTCCGTTTTTGCTTTTTACTCAACGACACGATGTACTAATGTTCCGAGTTTGGTGATTCTCGAGATAAAAACAAAGGCAATGTGATCATTTGAACGTTGTCCCATTAATTGGTGGCACCCGTTAGACGATCGTTGACCTGTTCACATCATCCCAACACCCATTGTCTTGCAGCATTTAGAGAGTCGAAGAATACATATACCACCTTATCTGACTTAGGCTATGTCAACAGTTTGTCGATCGCGCATTCACGCGCGCGCACAAGCAAGCGCTCAAGCCCACGCACGCGCACACACAAAGTCGTCTTTGTCCACCTTTATTTCCGACAAGAGGACATCGGGCGTCGATTGAGTGAGCGACTGTCGCACTCTCCCTGCCCGTCCGGCACGCGGAGTAGTCGGTCGGACCCCTCCTCACAGCGTCAGTGGCCGTCGTCAGGGATCTCAGGGCACCGACCGACCAGCGCCAGCCACACAACAGCCTACATACCGCGGCTAGCACACCTTGGCCGACCGCGACAGCGACCCAGCGGCGTACTATCGCCAACAGGTCAGCTCATCTTATCTCATCTCACTCCACTCATTCCACTCAGCTCATCTCAGCTTAACTCAGCTCAGCTCAGCTCAGCTCAGCTCAGCTCAGCTCAGCTCAGCTCAGCTCAGCTCAGCTCAGCTCAGCTCAGCTCAGCTCAGCTCAGCCCAGCTCAGCCCAGCCCAAAGTCCCGGTTCTTGGCCTCGCCGGCAAGACGTAGCGCAGCCGTTACAGCGGACAAGTGATTTTAGTAACATTCACCACCTAGTCGAGGTGGCTCTCACCCTGTACTGACAACAGTTCGGCGCCCACAGCCCGGGGACGCACGAAACACTACAGCCCGGGGACGGCCAAGACAACACCACAGCCCGGGGACGCACGAAACACCACAGCCCGGGGACGGCCAAGACAACACCACAGCCCGGGGACGGCCAAGACAACACCACAGCCCGGGGATGTCCAAGACAACACCACAGCCCGGGGACGGCCAAGACAACACCACAGCCCGGGGACGTCCAAGACAACACCACAGCCCGGGGACGGCCAAGACAACATCACAGCCCGGGGACGGCCAAGACAACACCACAGCCCGGGGACGGCCAAGACAACACCACAGCCCGGGGACGGCCAAGACAACACCACAGCCCGGGGACGGCCAAGACAACACCACAGTCCGGGGACGGCCAAGACAACACCACAGCCCGGGGACGGCCAAGACAACACCACGGCCCGGGGACGGCCAAGACAACACCACGGCCCGGGGACGGCCAAGACAACACCACAGCCCGGGGACGGCCAAGACAACACCACAGCCCGGGGACGTCCGAGACAACACCACAGCCCGGGGACGTCCAAGACAACACCACAGCCCGGTGACGCCCGAGACAACACCACAGCCCGGGGACGCCCGAGACAACACCACAGCCCGGGGACGCACGAGACAACACCACAGCCCGGGGACGTCCGAGACAACACCACAGCCCGGGGACGTCCAAGACAACACCACAGCCCGGGGACGCCCGAGACAACACCACAGCCCGGGGACGCCCGAGACAACACCACAGCCCGAGGACGGCCAAGACAACACCACAGCCCGGGGACGCACGAAACACCACAGCCCGGGGACGGCCAAGACAACAACACAGCCCGGGGACGGCCAAGACAACACCACAGCCCGGGGACGGCCAAGACAACACCACAGCCCGGGGACGGCCAAGACAACACCACAGCCCGGGGACGGCCAAGACAACACCACAGCCCGGGGACGGCCAAGACAACACCACAGCCCGGGGACGTCCAAGACAACACCACAGCCCGGGGACGGCCAAGACAACACCACAGCCCGGGGACGTCCGAGACAACACCACAGCCCGGGGACGCACGAAACAACACCACAGCCCGGGGACGTCCGAGACAACACCACAGACCTCGCGGGCCGCAGCTCACAGCATATATCGCACAATCCATGCAGCGACGGCTAGGAAACACGCGTTGGTTCGTTCGAGTTCACGACCTACACAGTACAGTTCACGGAGTAGAGAGGCCAGTCCTACACACCGGCCGACACGCCACACAGCACCGTCCCGCTCCTGTGACGTCACGGACTGGCACCGGTGACGTCATAGCTCAGCGCCGCCGGCCACTGGCGGCGTTCGTCTGAGAATCTGTCGGCGGTCGCAGTACCGGTGTTATATCCGCAGGTCGTATCCCTGGACCGGTGGCGGAGACTGGCTCAGTGGGGCCAACCAGAGGGAGGTCGTCCCAAGTTACGTACCTGGAACAGGAACAACAGTGTAAAACACAGACATGGCCGCCGGATTTACGATGGCAGATAGTGATGATATAGATGATGATAGAGCAGATAGTGATGTCAATTGGGTAGCCAAAATTTTGAATCACAAAAATACCGACACTGATTCGTTAATCGGTCGGTACAACAAGCAAACTTTTGGTTATTTATCTATGAAGCGACATACATCAGGCTGTCCAGAGTTGTGTAGGAATTTTGACATGTTCCGTAGGAAGTAGGTCTAAATTTGAAAGCATAATTTCACACTTAATTTGGATTCAGATTAGCAAAACCTTCATATACATCTTCTTTCTGAAAAAGTTGCTAACCATTAAAGGGAAATATTCAAATTTTTCTTACAAAATAAAAATGGAGCTTTTACTTGAAATCGACAGACGAGACCAAAATATATTGTAAATTGATCACATTTTGCATATCATCATCATCATTTTTATTGGGCGTCACACATACATATATAGTAAGGCGACAAAATTACAATCCGAGACCCCAATGAGTCAATCACTCAATGGCACCGTCCTAGACATCGGTGTTGCAAAGCCCATTGCGGTATCAGTTTGCGGCGAAGCACCATTCACATTCTAACCTTCACAAATATGCACTCGGTTATAAATGCTATGCGCAGACGCTCCCATGAGGCACTATACATATAACGAGCTACAGAGCACTACAACAGAGGCATCACAAATGTGAGTCATGTGTCATGAGTCATTCGTCACCGTCATGAGTGATTCGTGACCGTCATGAGTCGGAGAATTTTACGAGATAATGGGCACGTGCTATCGAGTAGGAATCGGACCGTATCAACAGTTCCATCAGATACGGTGGGCTCGCGAATTAGACCCACATCAATGCTACCGGATGCTGCCTCCATTGTAATTTCAAACGTGTTATTTCCAAGGATGTGAGCTAGACCAAGGAAAGAACCCTCTAGCTCCGAGGGTGTGGTGGCAAGCACGGCAAGACCACGAATCATGATCTGCCTGAGTCGGTGCTCGGAGTGAAACAAATGGGCCAAGCCACGCAGAATGGAACTTCTGAGTAACTCCTGCACTCTCGGCACGTTAAGGGCGGTCATCAAAGCAGAATGATGCGCAAACGGCGGAAGCCCGAGGGCTGCTTTGATGTGACGTGATTGGAAGGTTTCGAGCTCATCGACATCGGCGGACCGCAAAGGAATGACTACACATCCAAATATGAGGGCTGGGACCACGATAGTGCGCCAAAGGAAAGCTTTATCTAAGGCTGACAAGTATTTACTAAGAATTCCAACAGGGGTTAAGCCATAAAAAGCTCCACGCGCACGCCTGACACGATGGTGTACGTGGGGAGTACCACGTAAATCTGAGCTGACAGCGAGACCAAGGTGTTCTGTTTCAGCACGCACAGTGAGCTGCTGTCCCGATAGCCGCCAAATTGGGAGCTCAGCTAACAATTCCGCACCAAAGACGAGGCAATGGCTCTTAGTCTTTGATTTGTCAGGATGGATAAACTCTAGCCTCCAACCTTCCCCGAACTCTTCAACGATACACAGGAGATGACTGAGATTTTTGGCATTAGTGGAGACGAGCATTAAATCGTCTGCATAGCAGACTGCTGGAACATGGTAGCCGAGGAGCTCGGCGCCACGACCGCTCTGATCCAAAGCTGTATCAGCGGTCGAAAAAATACGCTTGCCAACGCTGGGGAGATAATTGCGCCTTGTCTGGTACCACGATTAATGCGAAAGCTTTCGGAGCGATGCCCCGCAAAATCAACTAGGGCGGTCAGCTTACGATACCAAGACAAAAGCAGGCACCACGCACGAGTGCTGAGTAATTCAATTAAGCGGAAGAAAAGGCCATCATGCCAAATGCGATATAAATATTCCTAATAATATAAACATTCCTACCGAAAGATATTTCAAGTTCAAATTGATAAGCGTTCCACGCTTATAAGGTCGATACTCAGCAAGTACTCGGTAACGAATTCACTGTCCGAGCTAAAATTAGCTTGCCTACGCATTATTATTTGTAGAACAAGTGATTGGAAGGCCTTATTTTAATCTAAAAATTCATATTTTGAAACTTATTTTAAGCTAAAAAACGAATAATTACCCGACGTTTCGCGTTTATTGCTTAGTCAATGGGCAAAATACAGGATAGATATGATTTCGGCGACATAATACATGTATAAAGAAGTCATCCAAAATGATTACACAATTTTACAGAAACATCTTCCATCATGAAGAATCTCATATACCTCCAATCGATCGATAGCGTTTCTTCTTAAGTTTCAGTATAGCTTTGGTTTTCCTCCTTTATTCGTTCAGCTATGCTGTTGTGTATCTTAAAAAATCCTGGTGATACATTAGTCACCTTCTCCGTCTGGATGTATGCGGCTTCAACTAACCATCGTTGTATTTTTGTTAAGTTAGTGTGCAATGTCTGGGCTTCGCTCCATTTAGGTAGGTGTCCTTCTTGATCGGCATGAAGCACAATGGCTTTTGTTGTCCTGTGATTGCGTAAGTCGTTTTTGTGCTCTTGAACGCGTGTTTTTAGTCCCCTCCCTGTTTCACCGTAATATGTCTTATCACATTTGCCACATGGAATTTTGTATACAATGCTATCTGGGTTTTGTTTACTGTTTTTGTTTTTCTTTCGTACTACTTGTCCGATCTTCTTTCCCGAGGTTGTGACAATATTGATCTCTGGCGCCATCAGCTTTACAATGTTGTCTGCTTGTGGGCTGTTAGGCACGACCAAAATAGTTTGTTTCCCTGATTGTTTCAGTCTGTCTGCCCTGTCTTTTATTTTCTAAGCCTTCTTGTTCAAGACTATCATCAGAGCTTCTGGGAATCTTAGCTTTGACGGCCGGACGCGCCGTCTACCGCGTGCTGGGCAGCGGCGGACTGCCCTACTACTGCCTGCAGACGCTGCGCTACTGCCCCTGCCCCGCCTTCCAGTACACCGTGCTGCAGCGCGGTGACCAGGTGCTCTGTAAACACCTGCTGGCCGCCCGGCTGGCCTCTGCTCTCGGCAAGTGCGCCGAGTGCGCCGTCACCAACGAGCAGCTGAGGGACATCCTAACTGAGCTGCACTAGACCGAGCACCGACGCACCCTCCAGACGCCAGACATGAAGCTATGATGATAGTCTTGAACAAGAAGGCTCAGAAAATAAAAGACAGGGCAGACAGACTGAAACAATCAGGAAACAAACTATCTTGGTCGTGCCTAACAGCCCACAAGCAGACAACATTGTAAAGCTGATTGCGCCAGAGATCAATATTGTCACAACTTCGGGAAAGAAGATCGGACAAGTAGTACGAAATAAAAACAAAAACAGAAAACAAAACCCAGATAGCATTGTATACAAAATTCCATGTGGCAAATGTGATAAGTCATATTACGGTGAAACAGGGAGGGGACTAAAAACACGCGTTCAAGAGCACAGAAACAACTTACGCAATCACAGGACAACAAAAGCCATTGTGCTTCATGCCGATCAAGAAGGACACCTACCTAAATGGAGCGAAGCCCAAGCATTGCACACTAACTTAACACAAATACAACGATGGTTAGTTGAAGCCGCATACATCCAGACGGAGAAGGTGTCTAATGTATCACCAGGATTTTTTAAGATACACAACAGCATAGCTGAACGAATAAAGGAGGAAAACCAAAGCTATACTGAAACTTAAGAAGAAACGCTATCGATCGATTGGAAGTATATGAGATTCTTCATGATGGAAGATGTTTCTGTAAAATTGTGTAATCATTTTGGATGACTTTTTATACATGTATTATGTCGCCGAAATCATATCTATCCTGTATTTTGCCCATTGACTAAGCAATAAACGCGAAACGTCGGGTAATTATTCGTTTTTTTAGCTGAAAATAAGTTTCAAAATATGAATTTTTAGATTAAAATAAGGCCTTCCAATCACTTGTTCTACATTTGTCACATAAATACTCTTAGCATTATTATTTATCATGAACCATGAATGTATGTAATATGTTTCCTGCACTGTCTTTTGCGAATATGTACCAAACTTTTATGAACAATCAACAAGCATTTACAAAAGTGCATTGAAATCGGCAGTTTAGTTTGGCCCCGGACGGCGACCTATTTAGTGTTTTCGACTAATAAAACAAAAATGGATGTTTTCCCCATTAATTTTTAACATACAGGTTTTCAATACATTACAATGCACACATGAAACATTTATCTGGACCGTTTTCCCATAATCAATCTATAAACATTTCAGAAAACCGTGATGCATTCGACGGATTAACTTGGCCCCCCTACGACAACGTATTTAGGGTATGCGATTTGTTGAGAGGTAATTCAATGAGAGGTATTCAACGTTGAAAAGATTGAAACAAAAGCGCCATATGTGTCGCGCTTCCAATAGTGGGAGGAAAACACCCGATAATGAACTCCGAAAGAAGTATATCCATATGTAATATTCAGGGAAATATTAACCTTTTGATTTTTTTCCCAATTTGTTTTCTCGAAATATAAAAAGTTGTTATTTCACCTTTTAATTAAGACGCCAAAAATTTGATACCATACATGTTGCATAACATAATGCAGAAAAATAAATCAAAAGGTGAATATTTCCTTGAATATTACAAATCTGTCGAAAGACACTTTGTTAAAATGCATTATTTTCGCCGCTGATTTTTGAAGGTAAGCGTATATGAGCCATCACGATCTTACTCGAACATGTTGCGATGATATAGCCGGGGGCGTCGCCACTGGGAGAAGGGGGGGGGGGGGGGGGGGGGGCAGGATCGCTCTGGCCAGAGTCCCCCCCTCCCCCCAGGATTCGCAAGATTTTAACATTAGCTCTATATGGGGCTGCCCCCAACCCCCAACCCCTGGATGGCTCCCATCAAAATGTTGTGGCGACGCCACTGGATATAGCGGATTGTTGTATGGTACTAAGTGACATTAACTTGTGCGTTGAAGTACGAACACAAAATGAAATAGGCATTTGAAATCCAAAGTTTGAGCTTGACATTATTAGATACTACTAAAAATACATCAGTTGAACGAAAGAACCTTCGATATTGTTTGTGTTTTGGGGTTATATGGCGCCGTAAAGGCGGCCGCATATTAGGCAATGCGGCAGAAATGTCGTCGAGTTTTTCCGCGCAGTTGCCGCGATTTTCCGCCAGTGCGACAGCCGAAATACGCAAATCGCGTCTCTGAACGCACTTCATTCGGCCGGCTGAGTCGCGTTTCGCCAGCGTTTCGCGGCGGAAAAAAAGCTGAGCATGCTCAGCTTTTCCACAACGGAATCGCTAAACTATGCAAGATAGGAGAACGAATTGAGCACAGCATGTTCTTGCCGCTGTTAAATTTATGATGTGCAAGTTGCATGGTTGTAAATTTATATTTTTGTGGAAAAATGACCATATAATATATTGAGTAGGGAGACTGTATGTAGGCTGGAGAGGCAACATCGCCGCGACTTTCCGCCGCGGAAAGTCGCGGTGACGTCGAACACCGAATGGCCTAGTGTGCGGCCGCCTTAACTCCTGGTCTATATGGCGCCGTAATTGCTGGTCTATATGGCGCCGTAATTGCTGGGTTATATGGCGCCGTAATTTCTGGGTTATATGGCGCCGTAATTTCTGGGTTATATGGCGCCCAAACCTTCAATATTGATATGCTTCCTAATATGCTGCTATGCTGCTGCTCTGCGATACGTGCCGTCGTGCACGTTCATTGGGTTTTCACAATTGTTTTTGCAGCATCGGTGATTGGAGCGCCACTCGTAGCTGAAGTCTGAACAAAGTCAGGTGCGGCCGGATAATAGGGATGAAACGTGCCGAAAGTTATCAACATCAGCAATGCATCAGCACCACCGTGTTTCGACAATTCGGCAGCACAAATCCGACACGGACCGAAGAGTTGCCAGTAGTCACGTATTCGTGACCAAGTGTATCGCAACCTGGTAGACATAGTGTAGTAGATATAGCGTTGCATTGCATTTACTTTTAAAGACTATTACTGGGCTTGAGCGATTTCATGTGGATTATTTTTCGACAAAAACAAAAATTTCGGATGTAAATTCGACTACGTGGCAAATTTGTCAAGAAAGACACATCCGAACCAACCAAAGGTATTGCTATAGCCGTTATGGAAGCAGAATAAGTCGAATGGAATCTCGCAGAATCTCGCAGAATAATGCATTTTTTGTTGTTTTAAAGCTGAAACACAGTCTTCGCGCAGCTGCGCGAAGTGGATGCGGGTGCCTGCGGGCGCCTATTCAAATACATTGGTATATTTCCGCAGTCGATTTTTCCTTCCCGCAACGTGCGCATCGTGCAGTTGTTGCAACCTCCGTTCAATGTATTTGAATAGGCACCCGCATCCACTTCGCGCAGCTGCGCCAAGACTGTGTTTCAGCCTTTAGGGTAAGACTGTATTTGTCCTGCTCGAGCCATTGCCAAAGTAAGAGAGGGGGAGGGGTGACGGGATATAGAATAGTGGGACAAGTGAAACGCCGGCAGGGTGGCCGTCCATGGGCAGGGCGAACCTGTGGAAAAGGGGCATGGCATGACAGCCACCACCCTGGGCGGGGGGCTGCTTACCACCCGGTGGCCTGCGGTCTCTCGAGGCAGGCTGTTTTGTTATATTTCCAGCTATGAACCGAAGTTAGCCCGTAAGCTCCAGTGGGGAGCCACTTGCATTGTCTTGGCCTGTTGCCATACAGCCACAAGGGTATACATTATCAGAACTAATAAGAGTGTGGCAAATCGCAAGTACTATGTTTCGTCCTCTGTCCATTTCAGTGAACGGGCGGGCTGAAACAGGGTCAACAAGATCCCAGAGGAGGTGCTTGGATGTGATTCCAACACATATGTAATGAGATAAATAAGTCCTCTGACATGGTAGCTAAAGACATTTCAGTAGCACTGACTAAGCATAATGAAATAGTGGTACACTTTTCAAAAATGTGTCGATTCCAAGTCCTCGCCCTGTAACCCATACGCAGCAAAGGTGCGGAGCATGCTATTTCCACAGGCGCGTTTTAACAGTATCGCTGATTACACCATGCTATGGCCGCTCTAGGACAGACAGCATCACAGCACAATACCCGAGTCAGCAATAAGTCTGATTGGAGCTGGCTGAATTCCAGTGACCATTGTCTCCCGGGGGCGGCGGTGGCACTGGTGGTGTTTTACGACAAAGTGGCTGTTGGGTCATACATCGTTGGACATTACTTTATTAAATCAATACTTCGAATAGCCATCAGCGTTAAAAACAAGCCCAACACCGCCCACTGTGACACTGACCGGCGAGTTGGTGGCGGTGGTCCACATTTATCAATGGCATTGTCTTGATTGGCGCCCGACCGTGTAGGGGCCGGGCCGTACTAATTATATAGCTGGTGTGCCAGTGAGTCATTATTGATGAGTGATATGGGTCCAGGTCATGATCAGGTTATGGTCAGAGGCACGGAGGACAACACATACACCATTACCGGAGTATAACTGATATGACAATATTCGATTGACCAAATTGATACCGTCGTCGCTATACACCAACCGATGCCTGTAAATGGTCATTAAGAATTTTCACCGCTCATTATTGTTCGCGATACTATCTTGAATCATTACTTTAGCCCATCAGTGGTCACAGTTTTCCTTCTGATTTGCATTATTTGAAAACAGACTCTGACTTCCACTGATGCGCACAAAGACATTATCATGTCTTTGAACATGTTTCGATACAATTATCGGATCCGTCCAGTCGCATACATACGACAATACAATATCACGTTATTGTGGACATTATGCAACCTACACTGAAAAAAAAGATTAGCACCCTTTGGGTGATAATTGAGAGTTCAATTTTCAGCACCGTATAGGCGTTAAATCTACGCCCCAGGTAGTGCTTTGTTCAGAACATAGATGCTAACAGTAGCACCCTAGCAGGTTAGCACCATCTAGCACCTAAATGGTGCTTAGTTCATTTTTCAGCACTCTGTGGGTGCTTATTGTCAGATGGTGCTAATCTTAGCACGTGTTCAGTACTTGGGTGCTAACATAAGCACCATAGCAGGCTAGCACCATCTAGCACCCAAATGGTGCTTAGTCCAATTTTCAGCACCGTGAGGGTGCTTACCTTCTAGCACCCAAGCGGTGCTTAGTTCAATTTTCAGCACCGTATGGATGCTTATCCGTCAGGTGGTGCTAATTGTAGCACCAAAGCGCCTGTAAGCACCCACAGGTTTACATATGGTTAAGCAGTTGAGTACGCTTCATCCAGCAGCTCGATACACCAATAAATCAGCGGCCCTGTCAGCTGGGTGATACTCATAGCCCAGCAGAAAAACACGGATAAACGGCGGCCCATACCACCACCAGAATCGATAAACATATTTCGACATCAATGGCGCACATTGTGTTGAAATATTGACCCCAGATCGTCTCAGGTCAGGTCACCAGTCCATGTGTCGCGTGACCACACCTCCAAAAATGCTCGCGATTGTACCACAGCCACAGCTATTGACTGATGGATTTGAAACTTTCATCAATGCATAATACAATATAATGAAAATCACTGAATGTATTCAATCATTCAATCAATCATGACCCAAAACCACACAATGTACTATCAAACAACACTTTATAGTGAACATTCTGAGAACAATTCGCAGAGCCCTCAAACAATACTTTACATGGAACCGATTGTTCCCTGGTCTCTGTGTAGCCAACTTCCACACATTATCCGGTTAAAGCAATGCAATAAACCAAAGATACAAAAACAGACACAAACCAAACTAACCGCCGTGCGTAACCCCTCATAGCGGGACAAAATGTCCGCCGACCGGTTAACCAAAGGGCCAGCTGCTCTCAGCCTTAAAATAAGTATCCCACGAAGTTATCGCCTTAATCGTGGGGTAACACATGAGACAACAGCCTTCTTAACCTTTAACAAAATAAAATACGGTTTCCCTTAAATCCCCACTCTTCACAGAACATGGGAAACGTACCTTCCTTGTGACCATCAATCAGGGACAGCCGGGGACACCACACCAGTCTCGTCAGGGGCGACGGCGCCCGCCGGAGCACGCACCGACACCGGCACCCGCCGTGCTCCGGCACCCGCCGGAACAGGGGACGTCGCACCAGCCACGGAAGCTGTCCCAGCCGCGCCGTCTGCAGCTGCGCCCTCACCCGCCGGAGCCGATCCACCATCACCAGCAACGTCCGTCATAGTCACCGATCTTACGGCAGGAACCGCGCCCCCAGCAGGTACGACGCCGCCCGCCAGAGCCGACATATCAGCGCCGCCTGCCTCGGCCGCAGGTCCTATTGGAGTCGCGGCCCCGCTCCTCGCCGGAGTGACGTCACCAGCAGACCTCCCGAGCGCGCCGGCCGGTACGGAGGAGACCACCGCCGCTCCCCCACCGCCGAGGGTGACGTCATCAGACCGGGGCGGACCACCGGTCCCGGGCGGCAGCGCAGCGGCCGCGGCCCGGACCGCCGCCGACCGGTCACCGGGTGAGCCGCCGACCCCGGCCAAGGGCGAGCCCAGCCTCCCGGCGTCCGGCGGGACCGGCCCCCGCTCTGCCCACGCCGACCGCGTCTGGCGCGTGCGCTCAGGCTGCACCGGCACGCGCTCGCGCCTGCTCTCGCCCACCGGCCGCCGACGGCGCAGAGGTCTATGACGGCCGCCTCGGGCCCCGCTCGCCTCAGGCTTTACAGCGCCTTTTTGCGCTCTAGCTGCTGGACGAACTTTAGGCACCTCTGCGGTGCCTTTGTGCCGTCATCGATCCCAAGGACGTAGCGTTGTACAAAAAACATGAACGCGGCCACTTTTTTGCGAAAGTTTAAGCTGAGGATGCTGTGCGCCAACACCACAGCCACCACGGCCTCAGACTCGGTATCAGCTGTTGTCAATGTAATGCCGTCCGCAACGATGCTTTTCCCAACGATCACTGAGAACGGCCCCAGCGACTTAGCTGCAGGTAGCTTGCCCGGCTCGACGACGAACTCCTCCAACTGCAGCCCGAGCAGCTCGGCGGTCTGCTTCAGCACTTGACCTGTGGTGTGAGAAGAATAAAGTTTGTTGTCATAAGGGTAGGGGAATGTGGGGCATAACGGGGTAATCGCAGTTTCTCCTTAATTTGAGCAGCAAGCTGGAATCCATATTGACATATTGTTCACCCAGGTGCCACTCTTTTCCGGTGCGCGTTCGTCACGACTCAACAGAAGTGATGAGTACAATACGGTTTATTTGTTTTCAATCACATTGCTATATTTTTGACACTCGTTTGCTAACGTTCGAGGATGGAATGCGGTGGAATAAGTTTGTGATCATCTGCCACAACAGATACATTTGAAAGCTTATGTTTAATTACAGCGGGTGATGGCTGTTGTACGAGGCACGCGTGGCCGAACATGTTCGAACTATGGACGTTTGTTCTAGGGCCAAATGGGGTTTACCACAGGGAACAAAACGGGGCGACCGAATTTCAACAAATATCTTCAAAAATAAATTTCGTCTTTAATGGGTTAACCCAGCAGTTGCTGGGGTATTTCGCCACCTTCGACTTGCTGGGGAGGGGGGGGGGGGCGTTAAACGCGTTTTTTTCTCGTATGTGGTCTAGAACGGCCACAAATTGCAATTAAATTGCGTGACGTCATCAATTTGTACACTTATTTGGGCAACTCGGGGTCCAAAATCAAGATATCAACTTAAAATTTGGCATGGTGATTGAACAGGTGGGTCTCTTTTACATTTATTTCGTTTACAAAAAGAGAAAGGATTGTATGGTATTTTTTTCTTCAAAATTATCTGTTTTCAGTTTTTCAAAGTTTTGGGGGTCAAAAAGCAATAATTTTGAAAATTCGAGACAGCAATGTTGAAGACAATAGTATTTATGTCATTATGGCGTTTTCGCTTTGCGATTTGCATACAAACTCTATTTTCTACGATTTCTCAAATATTTATCGTTTTTTTACCAAAAATGGAAATTCATGACGTCACTAAAACGTCATTAGCTAAACAAAATCTGAATCGATCTTTATGAAATTTTGTCAATAGATAAATAACATTGTTTGTGACAAGTACGGAAAGTTTGGCGTGCCTGCGGCGCGCCAGACCAGAGCTATAGCGCGGCGAAAGAAGGGGGGCGTTTAACGCCCCCCCCCCCCCAGCAAGTCGCGGGTTAAGCAATTATTTTTTTCCTAACACAGCGTAATGAAGAAAATACTTGTAATTCATCACTGAGAGCACGACTAATTGGTTTGAGCGTAATGTATCGCAGTAAGCACGCCGGAGTTTCCTGCACTTCATATCACACCGTAAAAGCCTGTTTCGTTTGCTGACGGTGAGACTGTGTCATCGAACCACATTTTGTCATCAAACCATGTTCAATTTTGCCCATGGGTGGGGCAAAACGGGAATACTTACGGCGCATATTATCGAGGTATCTGATCTCACCATCGTCAGAGACGACGCTGTGGTGGCCGCCTTGGCTGCCGGATTCCGGGCCCAACTGAGCCTTCTCGGCTACGCCCTCCATCAGGGCCGGAGGGAATAATAACAACAACAACAGGTATCTGAGCAGGTAAGCGTGGCGTAATGGTGATCATTGGACAGTACCTTCGGGGCTCTTCAGGGTGTGGGACATATCCTCCATTTCCTGGTCAAACTTCTGCACTGCCGCCTGCATGTACTCCTTCCTCCCAGCCAGACGGTCGACTTCGTCGCGGAACTGAAAAGAAAAGAAAATTACTTATATTCTTGAGGTAAGACAGTCACGAGCGGGTGCGAAAGACAGCAGTAGTGTGTACTAGAGATGAAAACAAATCCGAAAGTCAGGGGCCAGCACCAGCACAGGCCCAGCACATCTGTTGGTAAGCCCAGCAAAAAGCCCAGCTGTTATCCTGGAGCTATAAAAGCCCAGCACCAAGCCCAGCAGTGTATCCCTTCAACACTAGGTTGTTCGTGCTGAGCCCAGCATGAGCCCAGCAAGATCGAGTTCAGACCGAGTTGAGACCCACAGAAGCCCTGCCGGGCCTGAATTTGGGCCCAGCGCTGGGCCGCTGGGCTCTAATTTTGCATCTCTAGTGTGTACCCTTCACTCAATATAAAACCATCGGGCTCAGCCGTTCCTGGGGAATATAAAATGGGATGCGCAGGACAAGAGGCCCTTGCCCCTGACATGTAGGAAGGCGGCGGCTGATGATCGATAGCCAAACACCAAGTTTTAATTAAATATGCTTTGCCGTCCCTTAGATTAATAATAGGGGTGTGTACGTGCGCACGTGCAGACACAGCACAACTGACATTGAACATGCGTGCATACAGCCAACCAAACGAGTTTCACGCACCCGTAAACGCAAACGCTCACATAATCCACTTACGCCTTGTGGAGTGCAGAGCGCAGGGAAGTCTCGTGCGATGTCCTTAATCACTGCACCTCCCGCGACAATCATGCGGCGCCGTCCACTGAACGTCTCCTCCATGAGTCGCTGGCATTCTGTGGCGCTCGCTGTCTTCAGCTCATTGATTTTGATTTGCAGATCCACGGCGTCCATGAAATCGTCCGGCTGGTACTGAGGGAGGCCGGCCACTCGCTTCCTTTTGATCGCTGGGCTGCTTCCTTGGTCGATAGATGGTGAGTGGACTCGCTTCTTGTGCGCTGCTCTCTTGTTGCGAAACTTGTCGCGGAGCATTCGTTTCAGCATTGACTGAAAATGAATAAACAGTCTTTATCCTAGCGAATTCGAATCCCTCTGTTAGACTGAAATACTGATTGTTAGTCATGCATTTTCCATATATTTGAATTTTTGCCAGCATTGACCCCATTTTCAATATTATATTAGTTTAACATTATGTCCCAAAGAGCTACGCACCTGAAAACCAGTCCTCTTCCCTCGAGGCGAAACGTGATGGCGAAATATTCAATGGCAGCTTAAACGACAGTGACATTGACAATGAAGGACTGTCAGCGTTCCGACAAACTCACCATTGCGTCCACAAGGCTCAGTTTGCCCCGAATGCTGGGGAAGGCGTCCATCACGCTGCCCACCATAGCGTCGTACTGCGCCTTCGTTGGGAGGTCACTGCAAAAACAAGACATCATGTACAAATCTGCTGCTACTCGCAACCTGCTAGTTTTTAAAAGAAAACACTGATATTAAAGTACTGCACACTGCACACTGCACTTGTTTCAATGCAGATTCCATTATTGTTTCACTGATCAGCGCCAGGCTAGCTAAGTATGCAAGGCTAAAAGCCACGCAAAATAAAAATGAGGACGCACTAGAACAAAATAAAACGTTTTCGGCAATATTTTTAGAGGCGTGGTACATAGCCGGGGCTGTTGTGCCGCCGGCTGCGTTTGCCTGCATTGCCTGCAGAAATATCACCACTTTAGAAGTGAATTCACCGAGACGGCGAGTGAATGCTTAACACGCACACGCACGCGCGGCACACACACACACACCCCACACACCCCACACACCCCACACACCCCACACACCACACACACACACACACCACACACACACACACCACACACACACACACCCCACACACACCCCACACACACCCCACACACACCCCACACACACCCCACACACACCCCACACACACCCCACACACACCCCACACACACCCCACACACACCCCACACACACCCCACACACACCCCACACACACCCCACACACACCCCACACACACCCCACACACACCCCACACACACCCCACACACACCCCACACACACCCCACACACACCCCACACACACCCCACACACACCCCACACACACCCCACACACACCCCACACACACCCCACACACACCCCACACACACCCCACACACACCCCACACACACCCCACACACACCCCACCCCCCCCCCCCCCCCCCCACACACACACACACACACACACACACACACACACACACACACACACACACACACACACACACACACACACACACACACACACACACACACACACACACACACACACACACACACACACACACACACACACACACACACACACACACACACACACACACACACACACACACACACACACACACACACACACACACACACACACACACACACACACACACACACACACACACACACACACACACACACACACACACACACACACACACACACACACACACACACACACACACACACACACACACACACACACACACACACACACACACACACACACACACACACACACACACACACACACACACACACACACACACACACACACACACACACACACACACACACACACACACACACACACACACACACACACACACACACACACACACACACACACACACACACACACACACACACACACACACACACACACACACACACACACACACACACACACACACACACACACACACACACACACACACACACACACACACACACACACACACACACACACACACACACACACACACACACACACACACACACACACACACACACACACACACACACACACACACACACACACACACACACACACACACACACACACACACACACACACACACACACACACACACACACACACACACACACACACACACACACACACACACACACACACACACACACACACACACACACACACACACACACACACACACACACACACACACACACACACACACACACACACACACACACACACACACACACACACACACACACACACACACACACACACACACACACACACACACACACACACACACACACACACACACACACACACACACACACACACACACACACACACACACACACACACACACACACACACACACACACACACACACACACACACACACACACACACACACACACACACACACACACACACACACACACACACACACACACACACACACACACACACACACACACACACACACACACACACACACCCCAGTCCGCACAATCACTCACATACCCACACATATAGCTGTATTTTTATAAATTTAATCCGAATATTGTGTATGGAAGAACTCTCGAGGCCAGAACCCGCGCTGAGCAGAGCTTGTTGCGCTGGTCCTGACCTCTACCGTTTGATCGAGCAATGTCGAGTAGCCGGAAGAACTTATCAAATCGCCTCGGGAGCGGCCGCTGACACCGACCGCAGACCATCTCAGTCAGAAGAAAATAGCGAGCGCCGAAGCGTCAGGGACCCGGCTCTCACTAACGGGAGTCTGGCGCTCTACCGACTGAGCTACGAGGAAGACATAACTAACCAAGGACGAGACACAAATTTGTAAACATTAGTAAAGCGATGGAAGAGGGCGGCTGCTCACCCTCCGACAGAAGTCGTGTAGTTATCAAATAGGTTGTCCATGACTTGACTGTAGTCTTGCTGCTCCAGTTTACTCCCCGCCTCCAGCCGGAGGCGGAGGCGTCGCGTCAGCGATGCTGGGTTGAACCATGGTCTAAAGTGCAAGAAAATAATTATTTCAGCAAGAATCCGACAATTCAATGACAAATTTACCGGAAACCTTATCATTCGAGAAAAAAAAAACTGATGACGTGCAATCGTGAGTTTGAGTATACTCGTCGCAATCTTAGCTTAATTGAAGCAGTTAAAAAAAAAAATGGCACGAACGGTTGAGTGGGTGGCTACTGGTCCGCATGCACGCTAAGCGTGGCTTCTTGCGCAATAGCACTACGGTCCCACCACCCGGCATACACCCGGCCAAGCGGCATACCACGCGACCACGTGACATTGGCAAGGGCAATGACTTGGCAACATTTGACACTTGCAGAGCAAAATTTATAACACATTCTTTCATTGGCGTAGAAAGCAGTGAAAAGGTTATTCATTCAAGGACATAATTATACATGATAAATTCACTACTAATTTCTTTCGAAATTCCGTGATGCACAAACGTGATACACAAACAAATTTAACATCCTTGGGAATTTGAAAATCATGTGTCTCTCTAGCGGATCCAGAGGGCAATAGTCCGAAAAGGCCCGAAATCGGCATAAAATAGACACCGTTATCGATGCAAAAGAAAAACATAAATTGCATTAAGACAGTTTGTTTTATATCGACTTATAATGGTAAGGAAGCGAGATCCAATGTGTTTTCTAAATTCGTGTGGACATATATTAAGGACTTAGAGCCCATACCACCTCGCTGTAATTGCCAGTGATAACCACGACAAAAGAAGAAATGCAGCCTTAGTTATTGTAATGCCGGACATTTTACCATTAAAACTCAAAATATCAAAAAATACAAAAATACCCAGAAATATTTTAATTTGTTGCATATTAAAAAATGTACACATAGTATATTGTACAGCTGAAGTGAGCATGCAATACACTTAGGAAATAAATTATCAGCGGCCAACGACAGCCTCTTACCTCTCTATGTTTTCGACTCGTGAAGAGATTGGCGTGCAAACGCCTCCCGTTCCATCTCCATCGGAGTCCGGCAGAGCCTCCACCAACAGATCCGGTGCGTCCCTATGGTGCAAAAACAGTTAATGTGAACACATATGATATTATACAAAAGTGCACGTCTGTAAATTACGCCAGCTGCCCGGAACTTCGTGATGGGACGGTGGAGGTTAGCACCTGCGCAACAAGCTCCACTTTGTGCGTTGTGACGTCGCGAATCCGTCGAGTCGAGGTGTTTAATTAAATTGATAAAGAAACGTCAGTGAGAACAATGAAGTAGCCAGACTAGCTAACCAGTAACCAGTAGCCAAACCAGTGAGGGAATAACAATAATGGCTTGTAGGAAAGGTTCGTCGGTGGCACCAGAGGTCAGTATCCAGAGATCAGAGGCAGTAACCAATAGGTTACAATGGATTAAAGGTAGTATAGTATGTCTACTGACATCGGCCATGTGGAGTTACGGACACGGCATTGTATAGCAGATTCTTCTGAAGTAAGCCATACCTGCATTTCTCCGGCATAATCCTAGTTTCTGAGAATTTCTAGTTACCCCAGCTTACCCCAGCGACATTATGCCATCGGTTGTATCCCAGTATGCTTCAACCACTAAAATTCAATGGAAAATTAGCAGGCCTATCGATAGCCTCAACCAATCACATTCTGATAAAGCAGCTAGTGATCGCTGTTGTAACATTCAAACAGAGCCCTGCTTCTGCTTCGACTGTTAAATAATGTGGTTTTGATTGTTGTTGTCTTGCGTGCGCCGCATTGCATTACTTCTTCATTCGCTTGTTTGTCCTCGCCATTGTGAAAACTAATTACATTGACACGGATACTGAAGTAAGCGGAAAAATTAGAAGCGAAAAAATATATTATCGTAGGCCTAAATATCAGTTTAGTGGCACTCAAACGTCAAAAACAATGGCTGCTTGTCCTAGGAAAAAAAGAGCAATACAAAACAGTTGACACTCTCCCTTTAAGCTGTGACCCAGCCACCCAAGGCATTACGTTGCGACCCAGCGACCAAGTAAACCATTTCTTGATTATTGTTTTCGGGTGCGTTAACTGCCATGGTCCTTTTGGGTCAGTCTCACAAGCCATACTGCATACTAAGCAACGAATATGACATACTAAATGTATGGCTTGAAAATGTTTTCACAATAACGTCACAACACTGAACAGAAAAAAAGTTCCCAAAGTGAAACGAGAATCACAACTACATATCAGTAGCAGTTTACATGAGATTAACACATCGTTGGTCTGACGGGTTTTCGCTTGAATCTATGATGGAAGCACAGTTCCCAATATACAACTGACGTAAACTCACCGCAGGTCAAATGCGCTTGCGTCTGCAGGCTGCTGTCTTGTTGTGTTAGGCGAGCTGAAAAGGGACGAAAGGATGCATATTTAACTGGGGAGTAGAGCAAGGAGGGCTGAATAACAGTCAGTGGAGAGCGTACACTGATCGCCATCGAGATACTCATTTCACTAGCAAGTAGCATTCGCATGGAAAAAGTTGCTCAGACCAAAACAGTGGCACAACGCCACACATCATTAAGTGTCGGTTTAAGAATGCGTCTCAACTGTAAAGGGAACTCCATGACAGGATTCATAAGAGTGGCATTGACGATTATGCTAACACCATTCACATTCCTAGAAACATAACAATAAAAAAACGTTTGAACAAATTATTACTTGGGAGCATCGCCGGAAGCGACACCCAGGAACAGGAGAGGATCACGCGTAGGAGTTTCAGTGAGCTCAAAGGCAGGCTCTGTCGTTGCCGTCGCGATTGAGACGGCATCCAAGGCTAGGCTTGAATGTTCTACCAGCCTGACTTTTCCTCCATCCGGTAGCTCCTCGCACGTGTCAATGAGCACATATTCGTCACATGGCTTGTACAAGTACTCTAACTCCCACACGCCGGACACATTGAATGTCGCTTTCGCCTTTTCCAAAAGGTCCCCTTTGCACACAACATGAACCAACTTATTGATGCTACCTCGTCCGTCACTGTTGCATCCAACGACGTATGTCAGCCTTTCGCCAACGTCTGCCATATCTCTGAAACGTGGCCGTTCCAGTGGACATGATACAATAAAACAACATATTTGTGACCACCGCATTTGTACACACTAAGAGGATGGTAGTCCGCCAAATCACCTACAGCTACCAGTCGGTTTACGTCCGTACAAGTGATATCAAAGGCATTGACATGAACATCAAACTCGTACGCCAGAACATTAACATACAGTACAACGCGCTCATCGGGGCACCTCACAACAAACTTGACAGAACCGAATGTCAGCATGTCGTCTTCTCCGCTCAGAACGACGATATCATTTTGTCCATACTTGACGCCATTAACGCTGATGGACAGCCCTGCACTGCCATTCTCACCATCCAAGTAAGTAATCAATGTCTCATCATCAATCATATCACTACATTGCTTGAAGTCACTGACTTTCAATGGCACCATAAAGTCCTGTTCATTCAGTGAAATCGCTGAGAGTTTCTGGTGTTTCCTAGCGAGCGTTTTGCAAAGGTTGATCCGATTGTTTGCACGGCTTGCGATTTTTTTCAGCGATGAGTGCTTAGCCTCAAAACGCATAGCCCACAAGTGCCTGAGAGGTCCATGAAGCCTAATTTGACTTCCATAATGGAGCAGGAAATGAAACTTAGGCTTCAGCGTTATAGTCGGAAACACTTGTTTAAACTTCTGAAGCCGGTCGGAAATAAATAGTTCTAAGTAAGCAATGTCGCCTTCAGTGAAGCTAGCAGCGAACACGCTTTCCACAATTTTACAAAGACCAAGTAATATGTCCCACGATGCTTCGTTCTCGGGTACCAAGTCACCAACAATCAATGGAAGTGTCCTAAGAAGTACCCACGCCTCCTTTGCAGTTTGCTTGACCTTGAGGTTCAGCAACCCTTTCCCTGCCCTGATAGGCTGAGGGCGATTGCTCTCGAAAAAACGGAATGATTCTATCTGAGAGTTTAGATAATGCAAGGAAAAATATTTACGTTTCACGAGTGACGATAAAACAGCAGACAACGTGTACAATACCACGCCCTCGAGCAGGTCGTGACAAACGTCAGGCGGAAGATTTTCGACCGGAAAACTCTCGTCTATGTCACAGAGTGGCGACCTAGCCTTGATCCCGAACTTCTTCGTCAAATCCTTCGGAAACCCGAGCCGTTCAAGTTCTGCAAGCTGTTCTTGAAATGAGTCTGAATCTCTCAATATCAGCTCACCCTCAGTAAACCTAGACTGTTGTTGAAAGACAGTTGCCAATCAAAAGCGGCAGCAGGCGCCGGCGCTAAAACATTCAGAAAATCCACCGATACCGTTCAACGCCAAGTTATCGCCGATAAAGAAGCGCACAGAGACTCCCACATTGATCACATCAGAACCGCGACTTACAGTGATACCACCGTTTTGTAGTTCCTTCAAGTCCGACAGCAGCCTTTGTAACGCACAACCCCATCCGAAAAACTTAACGTCCTCACTTTTGTAAAGCGCTGAAAGGAAAATTCCATCAAGACGTGATTGCAGATGACTCGGAACGTTCAGGATACTGAAATATAGCCCACCCAGCTTATACTTCGATACTTTGTTTCCTAATGCATCCACAACTCCGAATTCGTCATAGTAGAAGGCCAACTCAACTACGCCTGGCGCAATGTTACGATGACGGAGCCCGTCGCTATAATCCGCAACTACACCTTGCTGTTTATCTGGAACGCAACGGACGTAATCGATAATATGACCACAAGTCCCTAAAATGGATACGAGGTGGGAATGCAAAGGTACGTATTGGTAGTCACTACTCTTCCCTCGCGGACCCAATCCTAATACTACAGTTTCAGGTTCCGTGACCGGAAGCTCATCAGAAATATACTTATCAACATTGTGCTTGGATCGGAATTCTTTAATTGCCTTCAATGTTTTAGAACTGCACGGCTGTCCGTACGAGATATCAGTGGGGAGTTCAGAACTTGGACCTTGGTGTTGGTTTACACACTCTTGGACAGCTGCAGATGCAATATGATGCACACTATCTGCAATACTCGCACAAACTCTAGCAGGAATATTATACAAGTTATGTAACTGGCCAAAGAATGTCGCAACATCTACCCGCTCATCGCGTCTAGGCTTTACCTCGGCATTGCTTACAGACGCATCAGCACATGACAAGACATTAACATCACGTTCTGTCACTAATGTCGAGCGGCGCTGACAGTGGAACTTCAAAACATGCCGTTTCCAGACGTAGCCTCCTTTTATCAGTTTATGGCACTTAGGACAGCGATGCCTCAGCGATGGTTGCTCCTTTGAGTGCCTTACCAGGTGTCGAGTAAAGACCTTCAGGCTGCCGTGCCTAAAAAGGCAATGCTGGCAGTTATATGTAGTGTTCGTCTGGAAGCAAGCCAGGGACAGGCGTTAGATGATAAGACTATATTTACAAAGTCCGGTACCACGGTGCATTGGCGTCGCCACGGGGGGGGGGGCAAGCGGGGCAACTTGCCCCCCCCCCCAACCTTCGACCGGGGACCCCTGAGATCGATACAGATCCGAGGAGATTTTGAGGTCGGGAAAATGGGGGTAGGTTGACAACGTCCAGAAGTTGACTTGGACACCAAATTTCTGATTTTTTACCCCTGAAATTTCATAGCATCTCTTACAGGAAATAGTTAACCTTCGGAAAATTTGTGATAGCATGTTTGATTAAATACTGCATTACAATTTCTTTTCATCTTCCCAGAAATGGCCACCAAACATATTAATTTTGAACACAAGGTCACAAATTATTAATTTCATCAAAACCATATACATGTGTATTGAATCTGGCTCCTCCCATCACGCGGATGAAAACAATGTCTCAGCCAATCAGATTTAAAGTAGAACACGTTCGAACTATGTTAACCATGGCAACCGCGTCAATGAACGGTACGTGCAAGGTGATTGTCTGACTAGAAGTCTCTGCCCAGGTGTCTCCCAGCACCGCATTCCTGGCATTCTTTCGCCAGCACCGCATTTTTTTCGTATACAAAATCAATTATCTTGGGCAGTGGCGTATTTAAGGGGGGCCATGGGGTCCATGCCCCCCCCCCCCCTTGGCGCCGAAGGCGCGCTCCAAAATATGCTGTACCCATTTGGCACGGACGCCATTTGTGTGTAAATTTCAAGATAACCAGGATTATTGTTTTTAACCGTTAATGCAAGCGGTTTATAAGTATTGTCTATATGGTTCTTGGACAAAATAAGCATTGTCTACCTAATCTTTTTTGACAAATTACAATGGGACATCAATATCATACGTTACATTATTATGAATAAGTTACAACCGGTTTCATCTAACAGATTTAACGATGAAATATACAACAATCCACTGGCGGATCCAGAACGTCGGTCTCGGGGGGGGGGGGGGGGGGGGGGGCAGAGGTAGAGCTTGAACTGACCCCATGTGAGACCTGATGCCGATGCCTGGTACTGGCAATTTATAGGACATTTTCAAGGTATCAACAAATTACCAAGGTAAACAAATTTCCACGAATACAAAATTAATGCTTTTGTGTAAACCTATTAGACCTATTTTAATGAGCACCATAGCTAAATATATACATACATTCACTTGAATCATTTGTAGTTGTGAGAAAATCTATGAAGAAAAATATGGAGATACCTAATGGGCTTGTGCATGATTAGTTTACACATGTTAACAATGTATATTTTGTTGAATATCGGCATAGGGTAAAAGCCCTAACTTCCCTTGAGGAAAAAAAATCCACTTTAGATTTTCTAGTGGTCCCACTAGAGAACCACTAGAACATTGTTCTCACCTTGGCCTCAGCATGATTGTGATAATGCTAATGTGCTACTTTACCAATAGTATATCAAGGCTGAAGACAGAGCAATTCTGAAGTTAGGACTTATATCTACCCTACCTTCACTAGGTTCCAGACATGTGCTCGGATCCCAGACGCTTCAAATGTGGAATCCAGATTCTGGCAATGATAACGGTGATACAATTATTGTATAAGATGCAACTTCTTGCGTCTGAATCCCTCCGTAGTGTCTGAGCCTGTTTAGTTGATTTGTCTAGCACAAATCTGAAAAAACAGCCTGGGATCCACTTTGGATCCCTGGACCCCGGATCCAGGATCCTGGAGGATCTCGGGCAATTTTCACGGTGTTCTGATACTTCGATCAATGAAAAAACTTGCACATGCAAAAAGTAAGCCAACAGCAATAGGTTGCAATGCGCAACAATTCTATAGCGCATTGCCCGTCGCCACAATCCTCATATAAATGGCAAAACACCTAAGGGCATGGAGCATGTCTGCTAGGTTTACTACTAAGGGTTACAATTTAATGATATAATATAAGGCACTAAGCATAAACCATCTTGAAGATACTTTGCACATGAACATGTGGGTCCCCTTACAGTATTGCAAAGATCAAAGTAAAACAATGTTTAACCTAGAGAAATGGATGACTAATTTGAGAAATTTGGATCTAAGATCCCAGTGGATCTCTCGACAAAATTTGGGGGGTGAATCTATGATCCCAGTCGATCCCATGACAATATTGCACTTCTTCAAACTTCTTGCTTTTCTTGACTTTAGCTTGAAAATTGGTGCACCAATATAAACTACATCACAAATAGCATAAAAGTCTGATAGTATTGGAAGTCTCAGTCTGAAGTACAGACTATAGACCCTATCATCTCCTTCACAGCATCATTGTATGAAACATCATTGGTGCATGGTTGTTTGTAGATTCTGAATTTCACTTCAGAATCAATTGCCAGTTTTTCTGGACACTTCCTAGATATATCTACCACACTTTCTACTCATTCCAACTCTGTGGCGTAGATATTCAAATATATATGATTAACAGTAAATTCGGACATTTTCCTTTGGTGGAAATAGAGTGGCATATTGACATTGATGATTTATATTTGTATTTGGTAGAAATAGAGTGGCAAATCATTTTTGGCAAATGTTGATTGAATGTTAACACCATTCTAATTATCCTCAAGATGAATATGTACTCTTCATTGTGTCTTAAAGGCTATTAAAGTTAGGATGTTGAATGCTTTTGAAATGTGTAACTCAACATCTTTCAATGTTGACATTGATTTACCAATTATTGCTTATTTTTATTTGGAATACTGAAATTGTGATGTAAATTTAATCTTTGCCAAAATGTAACAAATTTAAATGAATTAAGTTCTTAATGTTGCCGTGGGATCAACAGGGATCATAGATCTGTGCATGAATTTTTGACATGGGATCCTATCAGCCTCTATAGATCCAGCCCTAGCTTTTTGCTGTGGGATCAAATGAGATCATAGATCCCGTCATGCTTTTTAGGGATCCAGTGGGATCATAGATTCAACACTGTTTTGTAGTGGGTCCAGTGAGATCATAGATCCTTCCTTGGGATCCATGCACATGTCTGTGACCTCTGCACCCTAGTGACATCAAATCTTAACCTGTTTGCCACCTCTGCTGGAATATCACTGCCCCTACAACTATCACTGGCAGATCCAGGGGAGCCAACAGGGCCATGGCCCCCAAAATGCCCAAAGTTGGCCCAAAATTGATGTTTTTCTTGATAAAAAACTATTATTAAGGAAACTTTGCTTTATACATCAATCATCAAACCATAAGCAAACAAAATCTGATGAGTTTTCAGAAATCAGGGTAACTTTTTTGGATTTTGCCCCCCAAAGGCCCAAACCGCTGCTCTAGATCTGCTTTGTCAACTATCATTATGAGCTCTGCTATTGGCAACAAATGGACAGTACTCACCCACCGGCTGCCACACCACCAATAACATGTCAATTCCAAATTTTAAATTTCATTTCATTTCAAATCAAATTTCAAGTAATATGTCTTACCCGAGCTACTGTTAAGCCACCAAAATTAGCGTAATTGTAGCTGTTAACAGTGTGGAAAACATGATCCATGTGGTAATCATATTTGTGTGTTATGTGGGTCAATTCAGATGGATTTATAGGTGGTAATGTACTGTGCAATTGTGCAATGTAGCATGTAATCAGCAAGATGTTTGGTGGCTAGACCATATATCTACATAATAAAGGGCAAATGAAAACCGTTTGGTATCTATGGACTGAAAAACTCTTAGCCATGGATACAAAACCCATACATTTTCTGAATCAGCATATTGGCAGGCAGGTTTTGGACAACTGCCATGAAGATAGGATCTCTATAGTTTTTAAGTTAATTGTGAAACCATGAAATTTGTTAAGAATGGAATGATATTTGAATTTAGTGAGCCCAATTTTTTGTGTATGCTGCGCTTTTGTGACATTCATTCTGAAGCAATCAGCGTCTCTTCCTAGGTACATATCTACATTGGTTAAATATGATTATCCTGGTGGTCCAAGCCCATATTTATACTGTTTTCAAGTGGTGTTATGGCACATTAGTGTTTGAACAGCTGTATTTTTTTACTGCGGCCTGTTCGTCTACTGTCCCCTGCCGACACAAACATAAACGTAAGACTGCCTTCATTTCAATGCTCCAATTATTGAACAGGTTGAACTCATAGCACAAATATTAGATTGCCTTGGTTTCATTGCTCTGTAGGCGGCAGCCTTGGTTTCAATGCTCCAATTAATACCAACTCATGGCGCGGTCAGCCTTTACATAGCCTCTCCACCAATTTGTGTTACTAATTCCCGCTAATATAAATGTCATTCGATAGAGAATTTCCTAAATAGTAGGTATACATTCACACATCATCACATAAAACCTAGAAATATTAAAAACGATTATTTTACAAACTCACCGGAGATCCCGACGCAGCCTAGCACGTTTCCGGCGCAACTGACAAGAATGAGTGTAAACAAATTGTGGAGATGTGAATTACACCCTTTGGCGACGTCATTGGTGCTTAACCTACCTAACCAAACCAAACCAAACCAAACCAAACCTACAACCTACAACCTACAACCTACAACCTACAACATACAACATACAACCTACAACCTACGACCTACGTCCAACAACCTACAACAATATTTTTCAATATTTCTCTACCCCTTAGTACGTCACGTGTGGAATGATACTCCACAATCAGCGTTTGTAACGTCAAACTCGCCGTATGATAAACAACTGCCGCCGTCACCGTCGGAAGTCGAAAGCTCCGGTGAGTTTCTAAAATATTTCATTTTTAAGTATTTATTGTTGTTAGATTATGAGTGATTGCATATATACTATTTAGGTTATTCTCTATCGAATGACACCTAAATTAGTGGGAAGTATCTATTATTTGTGGAGAGGCTATGTAAAGGCTCACCCATGGTGCAAACATTAGATTGCCTGGGTTTCATTGCTCTGCGCCCTTGGTTTCAATCCTCCAATTAATACCAACTCATGACACAATTTAACAGTAAAAAATAAAGCTGTTTGAGGCCACAGTAAAAAAACAGCTGTTCTTAACAGTCAAAAATAGAGACTAATAAATATGGCTGTTTGAGGTCGCAGTAAAAAAATACAGCTGTTTTTACAATACAAAATACAGACTAATCCAAGGTCACAGTCAAAAATAGCGAACATTAGATTGCCTTGGTTTCATTGCTCTGCGTTCTTGGTTTCATTGTTTGTTTATTGGGGTTTAAAGGAAAAAGTTCACCTTCGGAAAACTTGTGATAGCATGTTTTATTAAATACTGCATTACAATTTATTTTCATCTTCCCAGAAATGGCCACCAAACATGTCAATTTTGAACACAGGGTCGCAAATTATTAATTTCATCAAAACTATATGCATGAGTATTGAATCTGGCTCCTCCCATCACACGAATGAAAACAATGTATCAGCCAATCAGATGTAAAGTAGAACACGCTCAAACTATGATGAACGCTACATGCATGGTGATTGACGGACTAGAAGCCTCGATCCAGGGTCCACATTCTTCTATAAGACTCGCATTCCCAACATTCTTCTATAAGCCCCGCATTCCTTCGCCTACAAATCAAATATATTCGGATGGAGTCTTCAGCCGATAAAATTTGCAGACAGGGGTTTTCTAACATGGGCTACAAAACTGCTATCTCAGTTCAAAACCCCGTGTTGAAGGTGAACTATTTCCTTTAAGGAAATAGTTCACCTTCAACATGGGGTTTTGAACTGAGATAGCAGTTGTGTAGCCCGTGTTCGAAAACCCCTGTCTGCAAATGTTCTCGGCTGAAAAGACTCTCCAGCCGAATATATTTGATTTTTAGGCGAAGGAATGCAGGCCTTATAGAAGAATGTTAGGAATGCGGGTCTTATAGAAGAATGCGGACCCTGGATCGAGGCTTCTAGTCCGTCAATCACCATGCACGTAGCGTTCATCATAGTTTGAGCGTGTTCTACTTTAAATCTGATTGGCTGAGACATTGTTTTCATCCGCGTAATGGGAGGAGCCAGATTCAATACGCATGCATATAGTTTTGATGAAATTAATAATTTGCGACCTTGTGTTCAAAATTGACATGTTTGGTGGCCATTTCTGGGAAGATGAAAAGAAATTGTAATGCAGTATTTAATAAAACATGTTTCCGAAGGTGAACTATTTCCTTTAAGGGTGCGCCTACACCTTTGGGTACAAGGCCGCATTGAAAAAATACAGCTGTTTGATGCCACAGTAAAACATGTCCACCGTTACGGAACGAAGCGCTCATTGCCCCGGCCGGGCGGCCGCCGGGCCGGCCCGGGCGTTCCGCGGCCCATTGGGAATTTGGCTGAAAATATCACTAAATTGCTTCTGACAGTGACATAAAACATATCATAGTTGATCTTCACGCACATTCGGATACATTGAAGCATTGGCTACAAGATGAGCTATAGCATATCGTTCTGTCAGTTGTACTTAACGTGCCCAATTGCAGTAAAGATGCAGATGCACGGTAGTTTTAGCATTGTGTTTCTCCCGAATTCGAGCAGTTTTCAAACCTAATTGATTTCATCGGGATATTGGGCAGGAGTTTTCTTGATCTTCACGCAGATCCCTATGTAAAAATACATGTGGAATCAGATGGTGGCACTTGTTTTTGCGTGGTGCTGCAACTTAACGTGCCCAATTGCAACTCATTCAACCCTATTCCCTGCGGGCGGCCAGAATTACGTTAACCTGCGGGGGGCGGGGGGGCAGCCAGAGATCTCGAGAACCGCTAAGTCGATTTTGATGGGACAAACACCATTCGATTTGTCATGAAAAGATGCCGCTTTTTGGACCTCTAATTTTTCATTTGCTCGCAAATGGGGGGCCAGGGGGCAAAAATACGAAAATTTTGGGTGTTTTTTGAAAGGTCATTGCGGTCATGTGGTATCACATATTGTCATGCAACAAACATTTTTGAGCTTGAAATGTACAGGTCTTCAATATATCAAAAGACATACAAAAATGTAAAATCATAGGCGTATTCAGCAGATGTAAATTAGGGGGATTTTCGGATAACAAATATGTGCTGTTCGTGCTTATTTGGGACGATATGAACGTCATATAGTGGACATTTTTTGCTGTAATTTGTTATATGTAATATATTGCGCATAAGCGGATCCAGGTAAGGAACGGGGGGGGAGCACCATCCACGTCACGTTTTTTTAGCAACTTGCTAATTTGAGGGTGGAGCAAACGCATGTTTTGAAGGTTCTTCTCTACGCCGCATAATCTTTTCACACACTTATGTTCATTTTAGATAGGATGAATGCACTGTTCAAGCAATGGCGCACTCAAAACGGCGTCTGGGGCAAAAAACCACCCGGGGGCAGAATCTGCCCTCCCCTCCGCAGGGAATAGGATTAAGCAAATTTAGAGTTACGAAATATTGAATTAGATGATTGATTCCACATCAGGTAATTTGAATCGGTTCCCTTTAAAGAACAACAGCTATTCACAAATATAACATACGTGATCGTCATATTCACAAATTGATTCTCAGAAATTGCAAGCTATAAATTGCATGATTAATTGATATCTGCCTGTGCACCGTATGAATCACATATCTGCAAAAGAGCAAGTTTGCAAGTGGCATGTATTACAAGTAGCGTTTCTGTGCGCACATAATCATCTGGCAACGGTACAATGCGCTCCAGAGAGCACTCATATATGACCATTGAACAATGTCGGGCAAACAATTGGCGAAGACTAAACAATGTACAGATGGCACTCCTTCGGAGCCAAGCCACGAGTTGCTGCAGGTTTTTACGGTGCTTCTCTACCATGGTATTGGGTTTTGCGCCACTGCCGCTGCAGAACCTGACGCGCACCATCTGAGAAGTTTGAGCACCGCAAAAATCCTGCAGCAACCTCGTGGTTTAGCTTTTCGTCAGCCTGCTGCGAAAAAGCTGCCAATGTCCCCATCCGCTGAATGAGTTCTGGCACATGGACGCACATGATATGTATATAGGGGGTCACCATTTTGGCCTGAAAAACGGCCAAGAACTTTCGCAAGAAATCTTGGCCAGCCTCATCAACGATCGTCTTCTCAGCTGTGGTTCTCCACAGCTCGCGCAGAACCACGTACTGGGTCAAAAGTTCTTTTAGCTGGAGGCCAAGCTCTGGTGACTCAACACATTCCGTCAGCACATCAGTTGAAGTGAGAACCCGAATTATTTTGTCCCTGTCCACGGCTGACAGGTTTGAAGTTTCTAGTTTGTCTTTCTCGATTCTAAATTTACCTCGGGTTCTGACATTGTCATACACGACCGACACGAAACGTTCCCGCTTATCAGAGCTAATTTTCTCAAAAACGCATGAAAATAGCTTATCAGTGACACGAAGATGCATGTGCAAGGTATCAATTGCCACATGGTCCAGCGGGACGGCTGGAAGGAGACTGGGACGCACAACACCTGGGTCTCGCATGTTGATACCCTGTCGACGCTTGTGGTTAGCGAGATGTCGACCTGTTTTAGGCGCGAGACAAAATACACAAGCGAAGTTAGAATTGGCGGCGTTGAAACCAAGAACAGTCAATAGAAATTTATAATCACCACCAAGGTAAAATTCGAAAAATTGAACCCGACCATCGATCAACACACCGTCACGCTCGATGTCCGCTATTTGTCTGTTGATATCTTGCACACGTGAGCTAATATTCTCATAGTTCTCTTTCATCTCGCCGATGCCGAACACGAGTGGCTTCTTCTTTTTGGGATCATCTTCGTCGATGAGAGTGACGCCAAAATTGGTGAACGACTTGTATTTGCCAGCGAGTGCTCCATCACCTGATGGTCAAAATCATTCCAAACGTTAATGTCAATGTACGTTGGTTGTTGGATTCATCGCTTGGAAATACATTACGTCAAAGCAGTGGTTTGTAGATGATGAGATATCGAGTCATTCATCGTTGGTTACACCACGGATAAAAACACCCCAAGTAGACCAACACGCCATTGTACTATGCTAATTTGTTCTGATATACATACAACATAAATCATAAAACGCTAAGTAAAACAAAAGGAGCCACAAAAGCGCTAAACAGATACCCATTCACCACATTCACGTGCTGATCAGTGCTGTAAAGAAAACATATGCAAGAGAACATTACAAATGATCGGCAGCTTACCTGATATTTTTACGCGAATCCGGTCGTTGGATGGAGATGGACGAAGCGCCTTCAAAGCTGATACCAGGTCCAGCCATGCGCCGTCTTTTGATGCCTCCACTGGAAATCTCGTATTCATCCTGGCGGCGGAAAAATCAAACGTATCATCGGCTATGCAGTGTAGAACTAAAGAATAAGCTAATGGCGGTAACGAAGTTTGTATTCTAGTTTGCACACGCTTATAAATCCATGGTATTGGTCAAAGGATCTTGAATAAAATTGATAACTCCCAGACAAAAAGCAAGCAGTGTTTAGAGCTTTAAAAAAATGCATTGCAACTGCACTAATTATCTAATAAAATATTACATATATCAATATCAACAACAAAACAATATTTTCAAAGCGGCGGTATCCATCATTTACACACACACACAATGAGTCACCACACCTTTCCACACTAATTATCCAGAGATTTTGGATCACGTTTTCTTCTTGCTTTGATATAACTCTCCTACTATTCTACTGCCTAACAAACACTCACTCTTTGCGCAGTTTGCTGATTGCGTAGCTGGATGGCGCATTCGGCGAGACATTGCATATCTTGCGCATGGTACGCAATGACACGTCGCACTCGTCCATTATACGGTTCGCCGCCAGGGGCGACATGCTGGCGGCCTCTGGGGCCGAGGTCACGGCCACATTGAGGCCGTAGTTAGATGCCGTGGACGTTAGCTTCCGTCTGACGCGGCGAAGGTGCGCACCGCTATACTCTCCTTCGTGCTGGCGCTTTCGCCTCGATGCCGCCTCCAGCCGCTTCTGAAGTGAGTGCTTCGAGTTGGCCAGCGTTGAGAGTTGTTCGTCAAGTTCGCGTCTCTCCCTTTCCAGGCTCTGGATGCTGGCACGGAGTGAAGCTTCTTCTCCGGCTCGCTCCGCCTCCTGCCGTGACAGTTCTGCGCGAAGCGCCGCATTGTCTGCGCTCAGGTCATGTTTCACCTCCACAGGCCATGAAGCATAACTCTTTTTCCAAAGAGCTTTTAGTCTGTCCCTTGCCCGGCCACCTGCTTTGGACGTGTATCCACGTTTGATATTATATACAATGGAGGCAAATTGTGTTTTAAGCTCGTTGTCATAGACAACTTCCACTCCACACTTGCAAAGTTCTGATAAAAGTCTGTCCAGCACACGGTCTATGCAATATACATCCGCATAGGTATTATACAACCAAAACTTATTTACATGAAAAACGTTATTCTTGATTACATACACATCAGGTAATGGCCGTATGTTTCTGGTCTAGTCAACCACCACTTGAAGTGGTAGCTCTCTCTGTACTCCTCTCTTCCTCTGTACCGTGAGCACCACTTCCCAATGCTCGGGGGACATGACAGGCTTCACAGAAGCACCACTGCGCTCGTACTCTGTCCACCTTCTCATTTTTCTCACAGTCACTTGGACCTCGGACTTTTTCACATAGTTGAAGTCCTCTGCCTCGTTCAAAATTCTAACGTTCCAGCTGGCGGTGTAGTGCTGGCTGTAGCGCAAGATAGAGTCGGCAGACCGGTTTCGGAAGAATGGAAGAAAGTTTCTGTTCACGATAGTGCGGATGATGGCTTTTGGTCCGGACCGGACAGGGAAACCAAGAGATTTGCGAACCTGAATCAACAGAGTATCAGCTGACAGGGCAACGTTGGCTGGTACAGATGTCGATCGCGGAGGACCATAAAAACGGCGCACATCGATCTGAAAGAAAGAATGGTAACAATTTTAAAAAAAAATCCAGACCCCAAGACCAAAATGGAAGATATCAGTTCCAGGGTACTGTTCTAAGCGGAACACCGAAACGACGTACCAATAATTCCCAGGAGAAATGGGCAGTTTGCCATCGATATCACGATTATTCTGTTGTTACAAGTGCCAACCTGGTTAGCAGCAAAGACAGGGATTGGTTAGCAGCAACCTGGTTAGCAACATTAGGCACGTGTTATTCTGCAAGTGGCTACAGTTTTAAGTAATTACCTTTGTCAATTGTGAACCGATTTGCAATTTAAAATTACCAATAGATGCATCGTGAAAAGACACATTTTTGATGGGTGGCTGGTCGGTGTTCATGCAATATATCAATTAAATTTTGACAATGTTAGTTTTTTGTTAGCGTTGACTTTCGCTTAGCTGACACTGAGTTAGAAATATTATTGGCCATTACTTTCAAAATTTCCATTGGATTTCCAATTGAAAATAATGAACAGTTGGTACAGCGCCCACCATACCCGGGGACAGGTACAGTCAGTACACAGTTTGTACAGCGTACAGTCCATACAGCGCACCTACCCGGGGACAGGTACAGTCAGTACAGTTTGTACAGTGTACGGTCCATACAGCGCACCATACCCGGGGCCAGGTACAGTCAGTACACAGTCGGTACAGCGCACCATACCCGGGGCCAGGTACAGTCAGTACACAGTCGGTACAGCACACCATACCCGGGGCCAGGTACAGTCAGTACACAGTCGGTACAGCGCATCATACCCGGGGACAGGTACAGTCAGTACACAGTCGGTACATCGCACCATACCCGGGGCCAGGTACAGTCAGTACAGTCAGTACAGCGCACCATACCCGGGGACAGGTACAGTCAGTACAGTCAGTACAGTCGGTACAGCGCACCATACCCGGGGACAGGTACAGTCAGTACACAGTCGGTACAGCGCACCATACCCAGGGCAAGGTACAGTCAGTACACAGTCGGTACAGCGCACCATACCTAAAGACAGGTACAGTCAGTACACAGTCGGTACAGCACACCATACCTGGGGCCAGGTACAGTCAGTACACAGTCGGTACAGTGCACCATACCCGAAGACAGGTAGTCAGTACACAGTTGGTACAGCACACCATACCCGGGGACAGGTAGTCAGTACACAGTCGGTACAGCGCACCATACCCGGGGACAGGTACAGTCAGTATGCAGTCAGTACAGCATGCACCATACCCGGGATGGGACAGGTACAGTCAGTACACAGTCGGTACAGCGCACCATACCCGAAGACAGGTACAGTCAGTACACAGTCCGTACAGCGCACCATACCCGGGGACAGGTACAGTCAGTACACAGTCGGTACAGCACACCATACCCGGGGACAGGTACAGTCAGTACACAGTCGGTACAGCGCACCATACCCGGGGCCAGGTACAGTCAGTATGTAGTTGGTACAGCATGCACCATACCCGGGGACGGGACAGGTACAGTCAGTACACAGTCGGTACAGCGCACCATACCCGGGGCCAGGTACAGTCAGTATGTAGTTGGTACAGCATGCACCATACCCGGGGACGGGACAGGTACAGTCAGTACAGTCAGTACAGAGCACCATACCCGGGGACAGGTACAGTCAGTAGTCAGTACACAGTCGGTACAGCGCACCATACCCGGGGACAGGTACAGTCAGTACAGTCGGTACAGCACACCATACCTGGGGACAGGTACAGTCAGTATGCAGTTGGTACAGCATGCACCATACCCGGGGACGGGACAGGTACAGTCAGTACACAGTCAGTACAGCGCACCATACTCGGGGACAGGTACAGTCAGTACACAGTCGGTACAGCGCACCATACCCGGGGACAGGTACAGTCAGTACAGTCGGTACAGCACACCATACCCGGGGACAGGTACAGTCAGTACACAGTCGGTACAGTGCACCATACCCGGGGACAGGTACAGTCGGTACCCAGTCCGTACAGCGCACCATACCCGGGGACAGGTACAGTCAGTACAGTCGGTACAGCACACCATACCCGGGGACAGGTACAGTCAGTATGCAGTTGGTACAGCATGCACCATACCCAGGGATGGGACAGGTACAGTCAGTACACAGTCGGTACAGCACACCATACCCGGGGACAGGTACAGTCAGTACACAGTCGGTACAGCGCACCATACCCGGGGCCAGGTACAGTCAGTACACAGTCGGTACATCGCACTATACCCGGGGACAGGTACAGTTAGTACACAGTCTATACAGCACACACCATACCCGGGGACAGGCACAGTCAGTGTCTTGAACTTTATCATCAAATTTGTATTTTTTTTGCTTTCATACACATCAATGAACAATGGAGGCCAGCATTACATAAATGCCTGTTATTTTGAAGGAACAAGACACACAAAGGTCTAAGACACTTCAGTGATAAAACCGCAAGGACAAGGCATGAATCTATCGGCAAGAAAAACATTAGACAATTTAAAATTTATTTTTTAGTTAGTTATAAAATTTAAAAGTTAGAATCTGAGGTTATCAAAACACAAAGGACCACTCTACAACGTGATAAGACATGAAACAAATGTCATCTTTGATTTGCAAACATTCTAAAAGACAAAACACTTACCGAATTCATCCTAAATATCCATTTTCGTCTCCCCAGACGCTGTTGTTGGTGGATTAGGGCGCGTAGCTGCAAGGCTCAAGCGTCTTCTTGTTCTTGATGGGTTAGGGCGCGTAGCTGCGAGGCTCAAGCGTCCCCAGACGCTAAGTTTGCGTAGAGATACAAAGCGCCACCGCACGTATCAATAGCGTCGCTTTGGTAAAAGACTAAACAACAGACGAAAGTTTGTCTGAGGTTTGTCAGACGAAAATGATTACGACAAAGTTAATTTATTCCACTAATGCTCACGCAGAAATAACGGAAGCCGGGCAGTAATTCTCGTTTCACGTGGATAATATCGAACGGACAACGACGGAAATGGTTGGAAACGAATGAAGAATCATTTTTAGAGCACACAGAAAGCATTTTCCCGCCATAGAGCTCAGATTATTTAGGACAGAGGTAGAAGTCAAGGACCCAGTACCGAAAACGATCGTTCCGTAACGCTGTTCCCTGCTGACACAAACATTAGATTCTGTATTTTGACTGCAGCCTTGGTTTCAATGCTCAGATTAATACCAACTCATGGCGCAAACATTAGATTGCCTCGGTTTCATTGCTCTGCACCCTTTGTTTCATTGTTTGTTTTAGATTGCCTTGGTTAGGGATACTATGGCAGACCTATACTGGCTAACCAATATATGTCGGGTAGACAATACTGATACAGCCTAAGCCAGGTAGATGTTTGTTTCACCGATGAATAAAGCACTCCAGCCATGAAGCAAAACATTTTGTCAGACCAACCAACTATTAACTACTCTTGAGTTCCATGTATTGACGGTCATATTTGTGAAAGATAAATAAGATCTGTTGCACTGGCATACTGGTTTTCAACTGGTTTGTTATACTGACATTAATCTTATAATATAGCATATTGGCAATATATTCCACACTTAAACTGGATTAATGGTAGATTAAGAGGGAATAAGCAATGCCAAACATTCAAAGTTTCAGACTCAACTAATATCAGAATGGCGATGGTAATTAACCATTTGGGAAAAAGTACAGCAAAGTTCACATTAAAACTATTCTACAGCGAGACACATATATGGTAATTTGACATCAATGTGAAACTGAGAACAAACAAAAAAACATGTGCATACCTCCAGTTTGTCTCGGATCAAGCTTCAGACAACAGCAGGGCCTTGGACAACATCAATGATCACACCATTCAGAATCAGAATCCCGAATGCAAATGGCGTCGCAAAATGGTGTGCGCCCGTGGTTAAAATCTGCTCGCTGCTATTATTAGCGCGACAGAAGCACCCTCCAAGTATCCACAAAGCAGCAACGGTGCTAATCAAGCTAAATGAAGCACCCAAGTTGGGTGATTTTCTCGCCAATTTTGATCAAGCACGATCTGGGTGCTGAGACTAGATGCAAAGTTAGCCCCAGATCCTAAATGTTGGTGCTTTGATCAGAATCATTAAGCTGCTTACATGCATTGGTGCTTCGCTGGCATTTATGGTGCTTGATTCTAGCACTAGGTAAGACGGGATGTGCTTCCACAACAACCCAACCTACCGCAAAAGATCTTGTTTAAGCACTTATGGTTCTTGTTTCAGTACTTAAGCATCCGGTTAGCACCCCGGGGTGCTAATCTTTTTTTACAGTGTATAGTGGCGCATCAATCGTCTCTATTGCTACTTATGCATCACAAATTGGGTGAACATAGACACGAAATATAAAGCAACGCTTGATGGCATTCGAAAATATTGTAATGACACTATCTCGCCACATGTCATGCTATGTTTCACGTGTCACCCACTTTATCAATCGGTTGAGCAGAAGTGGGGGGCTCAGCAGTCAGTTGCGCCCGCTCCCAGGAGACCACTTGGTCGTCCAGTATTGACATTCGCAACATGTTGACAATGAAGAGCTTCTCAACTTACCGGACGCTTATGCCACTCATGCGTAGAATTTTCCCCCATAGTTGACGGAAGACTTCGCGTCCGCTTGGTAATGATTATGACTATTATATCCCCCGCAGGACCAAGTGGGCAAGCAAAAAGAAAACATTAGGTTGTGAGTTAACTGCCTGTGTCTGTTCGGGAAAGCTAAAAAGGTCGGCTGCAGACGTAATTGTTGACTTGCATGCAATATGAAAGCAACCGCAAGTTTCTCATGTTGAAATACGACCGCATATTTGACACTCTTGAATGGAAATCCACACAAAAAGACAGTGCAACACGTCAAAGCAAAAAGTTACAATAATAAACAAACACAATTGGAGGAAATGTCGCATCTCCAGAGCCAAGGAGGAAAATCATTTGTTTACTAAACTGCAGGGTGCGCCCGTAGTTACCGTACCCGCCGCCAGAGCGTGCTAGTGTCGTGTCACCTGTCGCGCACCAGCAGTGCGTGCTCGCTGCTCGCTCTCATTGTTATTGCTATTCACGGTATGACAACAGAGGAGCGCGTTATATTGTGAAACGTTCTCCATGACGTGTGCAACAAGTTATTAGACTGTCTTCTTTTTGCGGCAGCATTGCAGCTAATGGACAGTGTCGCGACCGTCAAGATCGCGAGTGCTGTACAAATTATATAGAACAACTTTAGCACGCGCGCAGTCGAAAAACTGCACTATATAATTAGTACAGCACTCGCGATCTTGACGGTCGCGACAGCCAGTCAGAAACATTGTGTCACCCGGCGCGGCTCAGTGGCATGCCTTATCCCTCATGCCTCGCTATTAGCCGGCGGCGGTCCGAGCTGCAATGGCTCTGTGGGGGCGTCATTTGTCACTGCCGAGGCCGCCCGTGTGGCAGTCACCGTGTCACACAAGGCCGCCGCAAATGGACCGCTGCGCACTGCCTGGTGTGGCTGCCATTGTGTTTCGTTATTGTACGATTATAAAGGGCGTCTAGTTGGGCAAGACCAATAAATCAAAGTCGATTTCCCATTGTTGTTTGCTCTCTCTCCTCTCTGACCTGCCGAAATCTACCTAGCCCAATCTCTGCCTGAATCTATACCTGATGGAAGTGGTAGACATTATTGTCTACCACTTCCATCAGATGCTGACGCTTCCATCTTCCACGGACGAAGAGGCGCCTCTCGTCCAAATTCCATCGTAGCCACGTCGTTGCGGTGCTTGTTGAAGTTCTTCTCCGTAGCGCCAGGGACGTAGCCAGGGGGGGGGGGGGGGGCACGGGGCCATGCCCCCCCCCCCCCCCTCCCTCTGAGCAAAATAAATGCACACTAGATAAAATGAGGTCTCTGACGACCCAACCATACCCCTCCCCCCCCGTCAACAAGATATGGCTGAGGAGCGATTTGTTTACTACCGGGTGCCCCCCCCCCCCCCTCCCTGATAAAAAATCCTGTGTACGTGCCTGCGTAGCGCATTTGACAATCGCGCCCGCCTGACTTCTTCTTGCACCAAGAAGAGTTGGCAGGGAGAGATGTTCGAGTTGATGCATGGGGCTGGCGCCGCGACTCGTGCTAACTCGTCCTATTTACCCTTGACTGGGATGACCTGTATCGGTGGCAGCGGCCTGAGTAAGATGAAGTAAATGCGCGGGGAGGACCGTGCCGAAAGTTTGTGACACGTAAATCCATGACTTTAAATTCCGCCTGTCAGCAAATATTGCGCGATCGGATATGGTCCATGCAAACAGCTCTGCTTAGCGAAGGGAGCCGACACCTTCAAACGTAAGGTTGGAACAAATACAAATATGCGCTCAGCTTTAGCTGACAGCACGAGGATAGACTGTTCACCGTACTTCCAGGAGCTTCTCCGTCTCGGCATTCAACTGTTTTTTTTTAGCGGGAAAGTCATTTAGGGCAGGCCCTGCCCCGTCCGGAGTGATAAATAATTCTACCTCAATTGAAGGAACATTATCACAGAAACTATTGTTCTTCTAGTCTCCCATGAGTGACACTCAGTGGCGTGCGTAGAAATGCACAAAGGGTCGGCTTCAGGGCTATCACTTGGTCTGAGGGGCCCTAGGTCTGAGGAAGCCCTTTGTCAGCCTGAGGAGACCCTTTGTCAGCCTGTGGGCCATTATGTTCCGAATGAGGGGCCTTTGGTTGGCGTGAGGGGCCCACGGACGGGTTGAGGGGATCCTCCAGCGCCCCGAAGGGGAACTTGGTCGGCCTGATGGGTCAAGTCAACCTGAGTGGTCCTCGGTCGGCTTGAGAGGACCTCGATCGGCCTGAAGGAGAACTCGGTCGGATTGAGCGGGCCCCCTGTCAGCCTGAGGGGCCCTCGTGCGGCATGAGGGGCCCTTAGATGATTTATAGGCCTGATATAACCCTTGCCATGTCTGAGCGGATCCCAGGCTGGTCTGAGAGGGCGATTGTCCAGGCCTGAGAGAGCCTCGCACCTCCAGCGGTCACTGGCCAGAGGGGCGCCGTCACTGGCCTGAAGGGTGCCGCCATTGTCTGTGCCCATTGGCCGAAGGGGCACCGTAACTGGCCGATGGGGCGTCGTTACTGGCCGCAAGAGTGGCGTCACTGGCCGGAGGAGTGCCATCACTGGCCAGATGGGCGCCGTCACTAGCCGAAGGGACGCTGTCACTGGTCAGATGGGCGCCGTCATTAGACGGAGGGGCGCCGTCACTGAACAGCGGGGCGCCGTCATTGGGTGGAGGGGCGCAGTCACTGGCCAGAGGGTCGCCGTCATTTGCTGGTGGGGCGCCATCACTGGCCGGAGGGGCGCCGTCATTGGCTGGAGGGGCGCAGTCACTGGCCGCGGAGGGGCGCCGTCATTTGCCGGTGGGGCGCCGTCACTGGCCGGAGAGGGGCCGTCACTGGTCAGAGGGGCGCCGTCACTAGCCAGAGGGGCGCCGTCACTGGCCGGAGGGGCACCGTCTTTGACAGGGGATGCCGTCACTGGCCGCAAAAGCACCGTCACTGGCCGGAGGGGCGTCCTCACTGGCCGGAGGGACGCCGTCACCTGGCCATAGGGCGGCACATGGCTAGGTAGCGGCACATGGCTAAGGGGCGGCAGATGACCAGGGGGCGGCAACTGGCATGAGGGCGGCATCTGACCTGAGGGCGGTGCCCCGCCAGAACGCGGTACGTGACCTGATGACGGGACCTGGCCTGAGGGCGGCACCTGCCTTGAGGGCGGCACCTGGCTTGAAGGTGGCACCTGACCAGGGGGCGGCACCTGGCCTGAGGGCATCACATGACCTGAGGGCGGCACATGACCTGAAGGCGGCACCTGGCCAGGGGCGGCACCTAGCCTGAGGGCGGCTCCTGGTCTGAATGCAGCAAATGTCAGATATCCAACCCTGTAAGCATGTCTATTTCCGCGCATTCGGCGCGGAAATTGGTCTGCTTGCGAGGCCCTTCTGCGCCTTCGGTGCGGAGAGGGGTGCAGGGGGGGCGCCGCCCCCCTCTGTATCCTCCCGCAGGGGGCGGTCGTCCCCCGCGGCCCCCCTGTATCCGCCCCTAGGGGACACACGTCCCCCCACCCCCCTGTGGCGGAGCCCCTGCCTAACTACACACCAAATGTGAACACAATCGGTTCAGCAGTTGCCCCCACCCACTCCAAATTGTGTGGCGACGTTTCTGATCCAACAACCCCCGATATCCGCCACTCTGCCGCTAATGAGCAATTGTTAAAAGGATATTGAAATTCAAGATATTCCGGAAATAATTTAAAGATACTTATTTTGGTTGGGAAATTCTAAACTTAGGAATACCATGACATTTGCATTGGATTTGTATACATTTATCACCAGGTAAGCATATTTTATTTTAATTGAATACCTATCAATCGGAAACTGACATGGAAATAATGAAATCAGGGTAGGCAGCATTTTTTGACTGGGGGGGGGGGGCAAAACGGCTCACTGGGGCACCCCCCCCCCCCCGTTACCATGTTAAAATAGGCACTGATGGTTCTGGAGTACAATTATTCAGACACCCCTATCTTCATGTGTAGCACTCATTGTACCAATCATAAAATATGTTGTGTTGAAAATGTGCTGTGTGTTGACACAATGTGCTGCGTGTTGACAAAATATGTTGCATGTTTACCAAATGTACCAGTGCCAATTTTTTTCAATATTGTTAGTCACCGAGGCGTGAGAAAAAAACTTGCTTTTTAGAGTAATTGGCCATAAGAGCGCGAAAAATGGAAGTGAGTTAGCCTGGCTCTTTGTCGTTGTCAACCTCGAGGTTTTTTCACCTCTGGCCAGCCCCACCGTTACCCAAATTTCCACCTACCACCTATTGCCTACCAGAGGTGCGTTACTGAATCTATGCCCTCAGCTTTATTCTCTTATTTCTTTTCTCTTACAATTTTACTTCTTTGGTGCTTTGGATGGTAGCAGATCCTTTCAAAATATAAACGCCTATCACTATGCAGCCGTGCCCCGCAGTGGCAACAATCTGTATCCTTACTTTCCTTCTGATAGGTAACGTGGCAAACCACCGGTAAAAAGGTGGATCAATCATACAACACATCACATTAATTAATGAAACACATGAAAGCCTTACCTCCAGTTGCAGATTAATAATTTTCAACCCAGCCCCGACTCAGCACACGCGTCAACCGCACAAATATGGCACAAACGTGTAGCTTACGAACGGCCAGGCCGTTGTCATCCCAATGCCTATAAGCTGATCTATAATCTGCGCTGATGACGTCACCAGGGGTACTACTTTTTGGATGCCTGTGAGTTTCCTTGTCATTAATATGAGACTTCATACTGTCTAACATGCATTATTGACGTTGCAATAATGTACGTTAGGCATGTATGACACTTGCGAAGTAGTGTTTCATATATTTAGCTTGCTATGCCGGATATAAGTATTCCCCCGGTGACGTCATGACAGATACCTGCGCGGCAGGGATGGGTCTACCTTATCTCTATGACCTTGACGAACAGCCATCTCTGTGGCCTTGACGAACAGCAGGACTTCTCCGCAGAAAATATAGTTTCGTAAAATAATATTCAAATACCTCAAATTGCATAAGAAAAATGAATTAAATATTTCCGCCGGCTAAAATAATTAGTTATATTAATTAGGAAGTGATGAAAGCAACTAATTTCCAATAATTCTGAAATAGAAAAACCAGAGAGGTTCATGCGCGGATCATGGTGGTGCCATTCAATATGGCTGCCCCCACAGTCGTTTGAAGTTCACACACGTCAGATTGAAGCGACGTTCACACACATTCACACAATATGTGTGAAAAAATAAGGTTTTCGTACATGTTGAGGACCATCTCAAAATTAAGTCAGATGACCGAGAAGACGTTAATTATCGGTTCTTGATTAGCTTTAAAGTCGAGGACCGGCTTTCGGTCCTCGACATACACCGGTGGTCCTCGACTTACCGGTGTGTGAAGGGCAAATGTCCTCAACATACACCGTTCACACACACACACACACACACACACACACACACACACACACACACAGACAGACAGACAGACAGACAGACAGACACACAGACACACAGACACACACAGACACACACAGACACACACAGACACACACAGACACACACAGACACACACAGACACACACAGACACACACAGACACACACAGACACACACAGACACACACAGACACACACAGACACACACAGACACACACAGACACACACAGACACACACAGACACACACAGACACACACAGACACACACAGACACACACAGACACACACAGACACACACAGACACACACAGACACACACAGACACACACAGACACACACAGACACACACAGACACACACAGACACACACAGACACACACAGACACACACAGACACACACAGACACACACAGACACACACAGACACACACAGACACACACAGACACACACAGACACACACAGACACACACAGACACCAGACACACACAGACACACACAGACACACACAGACACACACAGACACACACAGACACACACAGACACACACAGACACACACAGACACACACAGACACACACAGACACACACAGACACACACAGACACACACAGACACACACAGACACACACAGACACACACAGACACACACAGACACACACAGACACACACAGACACACACAGACACACACAGACACACACAGACACACACAGACACACACAGACACACACAGACACACACAGACACACACAGACACACACAGACACACACAGACACACACAGACACACACAGACACACACAGACACACACAGACACACACAGACACACACAGACACACACAGACACACACAGACACACACAGACACACACAGACACACACAGACACACACAGACACACACAGACACACACAGACACACACAGACACACACAGACACACACAGACACACACAGACACACACAGACACACACAGACACACACAGACACACACAGACACACACAGACACACACAGACACACACAGACACACACAGACACACACAGACACACACAGACACACACAGACACACACAGACACACACAGACACACACAGACACACACAGACACACACAGACACACACAGACACACACAGACACACACAGACACACACAGACACACACAGACACACACAGACACACACAGACACACACAGACACACACAGACACACACAGACACACACAGACACACACAGACACACACAGACACACACAGACACACACAGACACACACAGACACACACAGACACACACAGACACACACAGACACACACAGACACACACAGACACACACAGACACACACAGACACACACAGACACACACAGACACACACAGACACACACAGACACACACAGACACACACAGACACACACAGACACACACAGACACACACAGACACACACAGACACACACAGACACACACAGACACACACAGACACACACAGACACACACAGACACACACAGACACACACAGACACACACAGACACACACAGACACACACAGACACACACAGACACACACAGACACACACAGACACACACAGACACACACAGACACACACAGACACACACAGCACAGACACACACAGACACACACAGACACACACAGACACACACAGACACACACAGACACACACAGACACACACAGACACACACAGACACACACAGACACACACAGACACACACAGACACACACAGACACACACAGACACACACAGACACACACAGACACACACAGACACACACAGACACACACAGACACACACAGACACACACAGACACACACAGACACACACAGACACACACAGACACACACAGACACACACAGACACACACAGACACACACAGACACACACAGACACACACAGACACACACAGACACACACAGACACACACAGACACACACAGACACACACAGACACACACAGACACACACAGACACACACAGACACACACAGACACACACAGACACACACAGACACACACAGACACACACAGACACACACAGACACACACAGACACACACAGACACACACAGACACACACAGACACACACAGACACACACAGACACACACAGACACACACAGACACACACAGACACACACAGACACACACAGACACACACAGACACACACAGACACACACAGACACACACAGACACACACAGACACACACAGACACACACAGACACACACAGACACACACAGACACACACAGACACACACAGACACACACAGACACACACAGACACACACAGACACACACAGACACACACAGACACACACAGACACACACAGACACACACAGACACACACAGACACACACAGACACACACAGACACACACAGACACACACAGACACACACAGACACACACAGACACACACAGACACACACAGACACACACAGACACACACAGACACACACAGACACACACAGACACACACAGACACACACAGACACACACAGACACACACAGACACACACAGACACACACAGACACACACAGACACACACAGACACACACAGACACACACAGACACACACAGACACACACAGACACACACAGACACACACAGACACACACAGACACACACAGACACACACAGACACACACAGACACACACAGACACACACAGACACACACAGACACACACAGACACACACAGACACACACAGACACACACAGACACACACAGACACACACAGACACACACAGACACACACAGACACACACAGACACACACAGACACACACAGACACACACAGACACACACAGACACACACAGACACACACAGACACACACAGACACACACAGACACACACAGACACACACAGACACACACAGACACACACAGACACACACAGACACACACAGACACACACAGACACACACAGACACACACAGACACACACAGACACACACAGACACACACAGACACACACAGACACACACAGACACACACAGACACACACAGACACACACAGACACACACAGACACACACAGACACACACAGACACACACAGACACACACAGACACACACAGACACACACAGACACACACAGACACACACAGACACACACAGACACACACAGACACACACAGACACACACAGACACACACAGACACACACAGACACACACAGACACACACAGACACACACAGACACACACAGACACACACAGACACACACAGACACACACAGACACACACAGACACACACAGACACACACAGACACACACAGACACACACAGACACACACAGACACACACAGACACACACAGACACACACAGACACACACAGACACACACAGACACACACAGACACACACAGACACACACAGACACACACAGACACACACAGACACACACAGACACACACAGACACACACAGACACACACAGACACACACAGACACACACAGACACACACAGACACACACAGACACACACAGACACACACAGACACACACAGACACACACAGACACACACAGACACACACAGACACACACAGACACACACAGACACACACAGACACACACAGACACACACAGACACACACAGACACACACAGACACACACAGACACACACAGACACACACAGACACACACAGACACACACAGACACACACAGACACACACAGACACACACAGACACACACAGACACACACAGACACACACAGACACACACAGACACACACAGACACACACAGACACACACAGACACACACAGACACACACAGACACACACAGACACACACAGACACACACAGACACACACAGACACACACAGACACACACAGACACACACAGACACACACAGACACACACAGACACACACAGACACACACAGACACACACAGACACACACAGACACACACAGACACACACAGACACACACAGACACACACAGACACACACAGACACACACAGACACACACAGACACACACAGACACACACAGACACACACAGACACACACAGACACACACAGACACACACAGACACACACAGACACACACAGACACACACAGACACACACAGACACACACAGACACACACAGACACACACAGACACACACAGACACACACAGACACACACAGACACACACAGACACACACAGACACACACAGACACACACAGACACACACAGACACACACAGACACACACAGACACACACAGACACACACAGACACACACAGACACACACAGACACACACAGACACACACAGACACACACAGACACACACAGACACACACAGACACACACAGACACACACAGACACACACAGACACACACAGACACACACAGACACACACAGACACACACAGACACACACAGACACACACAGACACACACAGACACACACAGACACACACAGACACACACAGACACACACAGACACACACAGACACACACAGACACACACAGACACACACAGACACACACAGACACACACAGACACACACAGACACACACAGACACACACAGACACACACAGACACACACAGACACACACAGACACACACAGACACACACAGACACACACAGACACACACAGACACACACAGACACACACAGACACACACAGACACACACAGACACACACAGACACACACAGACACACACAGACACACACAGACACACACAGACACACACAGACACACACAGACACACACAGACACACACAGACACACACAGACACACACAGACACACACAGACACACACAGACACACACAGACACACACAGACACACACAGACACACACAGACACACACAGACACACACAGACACACACAGACACACACAGACACACACAGACACACACAGACACACACAGACACACACAGACACACACAGACACACACAGACACACACAGACACACACAGACACACACAGACACACACAGACACACACAGACACACACAGACACACACAGACACACACAGACACACACAGACACACACAGACACACACAGACACACACAGACACACACAGACACACACAGACACACACAGACACACACAGACACACACAGACACACACAGACACACACAGACACACACAGACACACACAGACACACACAGACACACACAGACACACACAGACACACACAGACACACACAGACACACACAGACACACACAGACACACACAGACACACACAGACACACACAGACACACACAGACACACACAGACACACACAGACACACACAGACACACACAGACACACACAGACACACACAGACACACACAGACACACACAGACACACACAGACACACACAGACACACACAGACACACACAGACACACACAGACACACACAGACACACACAGACACACACAGACACACACAGACACACACAGACACACACAGACACACACAGACACACACAGACACACACAGACACACACAGACACACACAGACACACACAGACACACACAGACACACACAGACACACACAGACACACACAGACACACACAGACACACACAGACACACACAGACACACACAGACACACACAGACACACACAGACACACACAGACACACACAGACACACACAGACACACACAGACACACACAGACACACACAGACACACACAGACACACACAGACACACACAGACACACACAGACACACACAGACACACACAGACACACACAGACACACACAGACACACACAGACACACACAGACACACACAGACACACACAGACACACACAGACACACACAGACACACACAGACACACACAGACACACACAGACACACACAGACACACACAGACACACACAGACACACACAGACACACACAGACACACACAGACACACACAGACACACACAGACACACACAGACACACACAGACACACACAGACACACACAGACACACACAGACACACACAGACACACACAGACACACACAGACACACACAGACACACACAGACACACACAGACACACACAGACACACACAGACACACACAGACACACACAGACACACACAGACACACACAGACACACACAGACACACACAGACACACACAGACACACACAGACACACACAGACACACACAGACACACACAGACACACACAGACACACACAGACACACACAGACACACACAGACACACACAGACACACACAGACACACACAGACACACACAGACACACACAGACACACACAGACACACACAGACACACACAGACACACACAGACACACACAGACACACACAGACACACACAGACACACACAGACACACACAGACACACACAGACACACACAGACACACACAGACACACACAGACACACACAGACACACACAGACACACACAGACACACACAGACACACACAGACACACACAGACACACACAGAC
>JAXIVJ010001955.1:32500-45000 GCA_036785665.1 Chirona hameri | reverse complement strand
CAGACACACAGACACACAGACACACAGACACACAGACACACAGACACACAGACACACAGACACACAGACACACAGACACACAGACACACAGACACACAGACACACAGACACACAGACACACAGACACACAGACACACAGACACACAGACACACAGACACACAGACACACAGACACACAGACACACAGACACACAGACACACAGACACACAGACACACAGACACACAGACACAGACACAGACACACAGACACAGACACAGACACAGACACAGACACAGACACAGACACAGACACAGACACAGACACAGACACAGACACAGACACAGACACAGACACAGACACAGACACAGACACAGACACAGACACAGACACAGACACAGACACAGACACAGACACAGACACAGACACAGACACAGACACAGACACAGACACAGACACAGACACAGACACAGACACAGACACAGACACAGACACAGACACAGACACAGACACAGACACAGACACAGACACAGACACAGACACAGACACAGACACAGACACAGACACAGACACAGACACAGACACAGACACAGACACAGACACAGACACAGACACAGACACAGACACAGACACAGACACAGACACAGACACAGACACAGACACAGACACAGACACAGACACAGACACAGACACAGACACAGACACAGACACAGACACAGACACAGACACAGACACAGACACAGACACAGACACAGACACAGACACAGACACAGACACAGACACAGACACAGACACAGACACAGACACAGACACAGACACAGACACAGACACAGACACAGACACAGACACAGACACAGACACAGACACAGACACAGACACAGACACAGACACAGACACAGACACAGACACAGACACAGACACAGACACAGACACAGACACAGACACAGACACAGACACAGACACAGACACAGACACAGACACAGACACACACACACACACACACACACACACACACACACACACACACACACACACACACACACACACACACACACACACACACACACACACACACACACACACACGACTCCTCGCTCGTCCGCTCCCTCCCTCCCACCGGCCCCGGTGACCCTTCCGGCGGTCGGGCCCGCGCCATACATATTTACGTCAGAGGGTCGGGCCCACTTCATAAATAACCTACGCTAAATAAACATAACGCGGCGTGTAGCGGCGGTGGTTAGCAAGCTCGAGCACACACATATATCTCACACATATATCTCAATACCATTGCACAGCTCGCAGTCCCAGTGACATCGTCAGTCTAACTCTTAATAGCGGTGAAAACAGCGGCAAACGCAATTAGGTTGGAACAGCTGCCCACTTTTCCTCGAACTCTGCAAGCCTGTCTTTACGTTTAGCAATTATTTTCTCAGTCTTTTTATCTATGTTTACGCGTGCGATTAATTTAGCAAGGCTTAAGCTATTGTTTTCATTAATAATGCTTTTCCCTATCGCAATAACGTGATTTACAAGCTTGCCTCCATCCATACCCAATATTACCATCTTTCTGCTGAGAGAGATTCTACCAACTCCGCTCAATCTGGCCAGCCATTCGCTAATTTCGTTCCAAAAACGCCTCACGTAATCGCACCCCCAAAATGTATGATCTATAGTATCCCTAACACTGTTACATCTTGAACATCTATCATGTGCGGCTATGCCTATGCGGAATAGCAAGCTATTTGTTGCAACGATTTTGGTCATAATCTTATAATTCAGCATCTGAAGTCGAACTGATGTGGTACTTTTATATATTGATTCATATGTTACAGTCCAATCTACATCTCCAAATTCTATTTCCAAATGGCGTTCCCATGAATTGTGACTTTGTCGGTATTTGTCACTGATTAACCCGCGCCGTGCCGGGGGGGGGGGGGCGTTTAGACGCCCCCCCCCCTCCGTTTTTTTTGCCAATAGCTAAAAACCGTTGCAGCCAGGTAGCTGAAATTTTCAGTACCTGTCCGCTGAACATTTTTACAACTTTTGTGAAACCAAAAGTTTCAGGTCTTATCAGGTCAGGTCACCAGGTCAGGTCACGTGACCCAACCTCAGAAAACGTTTGTGGTCGTGCCACGTCTACAGTTTCCGGGTGATCACTTTTACACTTTTAGAGTTTGATAAGGATATCATTACCTACAATTTGCATATCTCGGATTTTTTTCTTCGGTGACCTAAGGTCTGATCGATCACGTGACCTTCTCCTTTATAAGTCAATGGGGAAATATTGAAATGCTTTGCTTTCCATGTAAACGCATCCAATCAACGTTTTTTCTTCAGGATCATGTGGTAATAGACCATTCCTCATTACCCAGATACTATTTTGGTTTATTTGACCCCCCACAAGGTCATCCGAGGTCACATGAGGTCACATACACTTTTTTGCCAATAACTTTTTATCGAAGAGAGATAGAAACTTGAAGAAGGCACGAATGTGATTTTCTCGTCAAGACGCATCGACTCATATGCAACATGACCCACCGTGACCGACTTGGTCACCATGTGACCTTCACCTGAGGTCAAATTTTTAATTGACTTTCCAAGGTCAAGATGTATATTTTTCGATGCGCCTTGCCGATGGAAACACGATGGAGCCACAATCAATGCTCTATCTTGAATAGCAAAAAAGTTATTCGCGAAAAACTTTTTCCAAGATAACAGCCATTTTGACCTTTGATGACCTCTGGAACCTCAACTATTGACCTGAACTCAAATCTGACGGTAAATTGTTGCTGGAGCGTTTCAAGAGCTATCTATTGCTTTTTTCGGTTTCGTCCTAGCTATCATAGTTCCCGAGATATCGTGGGATTTCAGGATCAAGTTACCTAAAACGGGAAAATTTGACCTATGATGACCTCTGGTGACCTCAATAATAACCTGAGCGAAAAAATGACTGAAGTAGTTTCTAAATCATTTTTGACGAGCTTTCAACGCTGTTTTTTGTTTTGCGCTACGTTGCCTAGGAGCAGAGTTAGAGGGGGGGCGTCGAAACGCCCCCCCCCCCCCCCGGCACGGCGAAGGTGGCGCCGAGCACCGGCACGGCGCGGGTTAACCGATGGTAAAACTTTGTTGCCCCGCGTCTGCTTTCAAGAACACAACTTACATAAGGATGGATGATTGGTTCCATATGCCTTTCCGTATTACGTTGTGCTATTAAGTGGTTTGGCAAACTTCGAATGAGACCCTGTAAATCTAAAGGCGTAGCTCTCACGCCAAACTTGTCTTTAAATTCACTATAATTCAGAAAGCGTCCTGTTTCGCTCACGACATCATTAATGTTATGCAGCCCCCTACTCATCCATTGCCCAATCTTCTCATCTTTAAATTTGGTTTCATTTGAATACCATAAACAACAGCGACCTACATCTAATAAGTCTATCACTATTGTTGAAGTTAACTTGGCGTACGCCATTATTGTCTCTTTCCAAAAAGCATTCCCTATCGTTTTTGCTAATTTTGCGAGTGATCGCGCGTTTCTGTTCCATAAAAAGGCACCTTGAGATATTTCACTATCAAAAAGTGTTGTCCAAACCTGGGTAGAAACTAAATACCTCCTAACCCATGTTATCTTAAGTGCTGCAATGTAGGACTCTATCTCGATCATCGCTATTCCACCTTCGTTATATTTTGTGTACATACTGCTTCTTTTGATTCTGTCTGTTCTCCCACCCCATACAAAGTTAAACATCACCTGTTTTAGCTTGTCGATGAACCGCTTGGGTGGTGCAGGAAGAGCGGTAAATAAATGGGTAAATTTTGGTAAGAGCAACGACTTAATGACAATTACCTTTCCCTTAATTGTAAGATTACGACGCTTCCATCCGTTTATGATTGCCACAACTTGGTTCAGCCTATTTTCGAAATTTTCTTGAAAGACTGTACTTTCGTCGTTTGCATAATATACACCTAAGACCTTAAGTTTCTTCACCCATCGAAAATTAAGGTCTTCACAGATGGGGGGCCTTTCCTCGACTTCAGCACCCGCCCAAAAAGCTTCAGTTTTGCCTATATTTGGCCTAAGACCGGAAAACTTCGCGAATATTCCCAAGTCGTGGAACAGTGTTCTGCAACTGTTCACGCTACCATCTAGAAAACAGAGAGTATCATCGGCATATGCTGAAACCTTAAACTCGGTGCCGCCTACCGTTATGCCCTTAATGCGTGAGTTTTGACGTATTTTTTCCAACAAACATTCCATCACCACCAAAAAAATGTAGCAGCTTAAGAGGTCTCCTTGCCTGCAAGATCTTTGTAGATCAATACTTTCCGAAATGTGTCCATTATAAACAAGTCTCGAGAACGATCCAACATACAAGACATCAAACCACCTTACCACCGATTCGGGGAAATTTCGCTTCTTCAATACCTTTCTGATAAATGTCCAACTTACCGTATTAAAAGCCCCTTCAATGTCCAAGCTCATAAACAAGGCATGCATTCCTTTGCTTTTTAAACATTCAATCAAGTCATATGTCAGACGTGTGTTATCACCCACGAATCGGCCATTAACAAAGCCTGTCTGATCCTTTTCAATGATGGTTGGTATGACTTTCTTAAATCTATTTGCAAATACTGACGATATAATTTTATAACTACCATTTAACAGAGTAATTGGGCGATAGGAATATATATCATCTCTCGGTTTTTGTGGCTTTGGGATAAGACAAATAATGCCCTCACGTAGAGTCAATGGCAACGCTCCTTTGCTGAAACTTTCCAGTTTCATTCGATAGTATGTACTTTTAAGGTCTACCCAGAAGAATTTGAGAAACTCTGCAGGGAAGCCATCAGAACCAGGTGATCTCTTATTACACATTTTCCGCAACGCTAAAGCTAATTCCTGCATTTCAATGGGCTTACCAATTTCTTCCCTTTGCATTTCTGAAATTTGCTTCATCGTTAAGCAATCTAAAAAATCATCTAACTCATCCTCTATAACTGGTCTCTCTCGAAATACTTCTCTAAAATGATTCACAAGAGCTTCGATGATTTCGTTTTGGTCAGTTATCCTCTTCTTTTCATTTAGGAGCGAGGGTAACAGTTTATTCATGTAGTTTCGCTTCTCTAAGCCAAGAAAATAGCCAGTAGACCTTTCACCTGATTCATACCATTTGGCCCTGGATCGTGCGATAATCCCCTCCATCTTTAGCTTCCTCATTTCCTCCAGCCTACCTTTGTACGATTCAAGTCGATTCAAAGTTTCCCCAGTGCAGTGGGTATGCACCTCTAATTCAGCCTCAGCACTATTCCTTACTACAGACTTTTCTTCTCTCAAAAACATTCGCTTCTTGTGTATTCCATAAGAGACGGTCTCCGTTCGGATGTTAAGCAAGATAGTCTCCCAGAGCAAGGAATCGCTGATTGTGAATTTAATTTCTTCTGGGCGTCTTTTCATGAATTCATACTCATATACCGGCACTGCATACATACATATCGTATCCTGAATGATTAATTTTACCTTTTCTATATATGTCATGTCTTTCAACAAAGCACAATTGAATTTGAAAAACCCTTTCCTCTTTGCGACTCATTGAGATTCATTTGCATGATCACCATAGAGTGATCTGTGCGGTACCCAGGAGCTACCGAGGCCTGCATAATATAAGGAGAAAGCATCTCAGAGGCAATTAAATAATCTAAGCGAGCCTGCTTAATAGCAGGACGCTTCACTCTCCATGTGTATCGTTTTAAATTTCCATTAAGATTGCGGAAAACATCAATCATGTTATTCTCCTCCATGATTCTAAGAAAGCGGTTTCTAGCACTTACGTTGTTTTCTCTGGCATAGTTATGCGTGTCAAGCTCACTATTGAGTGCTATATTTAAATCCCCCGCAATGAGTATTGGTATTGTATCCTCAGCCATGTCCACACACATGGTTTCAATGTTTTCAAAAAACGTGGGATTATCAGAGTTCGGACCGTAAATATTTGCTATTATAATATCAAAATTTTGATTAATTGTCGCTTTTACTATCAGGTAATTACCATTCTCATCTACTTTCCTGGATGAAAATTGTATATCAATATTTTTTGTTAGTATTCCAACGCTTCTTGCGTTATTTGCATACGGTGCTATGAGAATATCCGTGCCCCATAAATTTCGAAACCAGTTTTCCCTCCCCTTAGCACAGTTAATATCTTGTAGTAGGAATATGTTGCAGTCCACGCCTTTTAAGAAGTTGAACACGTCTCTCCTTTTCTTGTACTCTCCTAACCCTCTACAGTTAACTGAGCATACTCTCAACTCACCACTAGAAGCTACTGACATGACCGACCGGACTTAGGTTATGCTAAACGTAACAGACATAATGCCAGCTTTATACCGAGTTTTGTGGGCAGTGTAAGAAGAATAAAACGAATCGCAAATAGACTATGCACTTTTCACCAAGACATACTTCTTTACCTCCTGTACACCTACCCACAATGGTAAACATTACCGCTGTCAACCGCCACCTCGCCTTCACACCCACCAACCATTGCACACAACGACATTTACACACGCACACACACAGCCGACCTATGTCCCGACCGGAAGCAGCCGAGAGGCTGCGCAAAACATGTTGCCACCTGCATGCAACGGGATGCACGACCAGACCACCTACAACTTTGCGTGCGTAACTCGACAGCCACCGACAAACTAACAAATAAATAAACAAACATGCATTCATACGATCGGCACAGCGCACAAACACGCGAGACACACCAACACAGAACAAAATAGGGGCATCCTGGAAGACAAACGTGTAACAGAAAACTAACATGTAACAGAAAACCTGCGGGCAGGCGAAAAACGGTCGACAGATCACAACAACGTTGCAACATATAAATGTTGTTACTGAGACAAGCAGTTTTAGTCTAATACAAACATAAAAGGCTATTAACTGGAAGTAGTGTTACTTATCTAAGTCAAGGGTTTAAGGCAAAACATTGTTCAAGTAGGCAAACAGAGGTGCTACAAACCAAAACGTCGCGTCCTCCTCTCAGCAACTTCTCGCCGGCGATCAGCCCAGCGCCCGCGAGCCCGTCCCGCCGGCACCGGTGCCGAGTCCGACGCGATCCACTGGACAACGCAAGGGGTCCCAGAGTTCAGGCATCGACGGCGTCCGGGCGCCCCGACGACCCCGTCAGGTCGGTATCGCACAGCACCGTCCGGCCAGAGCCGGATCCCTCCGTCGGGTTCGGGCGACCCGCCGGGTCGCTCTCTTGCCGAGATGAAGGGACGGGCGGGTCCCGCGGCGGCCGGACAGGCGGCGGACCAGTCGGAGTGGAGCCAGGCAGAGCCGGTGCCGCTCCTCGCCCCACCTCTGGTCCACTCTTGCGCCCCTCGAGAGACGCGGATCCAGCGGACCCGGCCGCCGGCGGACCCGGTAGACCGGCGGCGGACGCCGGTACACCTCGCCCCGGCCGCCCGGGCGGCTCCCGGCGCAACGGGCGTGCGCCGTCGCCGAGAATCCGCTTGAGCTGCTCCTGATCCCACACGAGGATGTTCGTTCCGTTCTTCTCCTTCCTACAGTAGACCAGGCCACGTCGGCTGAACACCGAGGCGACCTTCGCTCCGTTTTCGGGCTTCCTCGCGTGGAGAAGTGAGTTGAAGATTTGTTGGCATCCCGGGGTGAGCGACTCGTTTATGAAGAGTGCTGCCATCTGTTGGCCGGCGCACGCATCACCGCGACCCGGGTCGGGGCGCCCTGTGACACCGCGCCAGCCGAACAGGCCTAAACGCCGCTCGAAAATGTCGTCGCGAACGCGCCGTTTGATGAATTTGACGAGCACCTTTGTGTTACTCTGTAGGCGAGGAGCCACCTAGATATCAGCCGTCGTGAGTTTCAGATCAGGAAATCTTCTGTTGAGCACCTGGATAACCCTTGCTTCTATGTTCTCGTCCCGGACGCGAGCTCCAAAATCGTCACAAGTGAAAATTAATGACGATAGACGGCGATTGAGATCGATGCCCTCCAGCCACTCCCTGAGCTCAATACTTGCCTTCTTCTGTGCCCCCACCACGGCGTTTAGTCTCTGAATTTCCAGGTCCTTTTCCAAACACTCAGACTCGACAATATCTAATCTTCTTGCCAGTTGAGCAAATTTTGCATCAAAAGCCGCGATCACCTCCCGATTGCCGACCTCGATCAGGCCCTGGATCGCGTCCAGGGTCACGGCCGGCTGCTGAACAGCGGGCGACTCAACCGGTTCAGGTCGGCCGCCTCGGGCGGCGTCTCGCGGCGAGTGAGACCTCCGGCCATGGTTGAGACGCTTCGCTCGCTTTATTTGAGCTTGCCGAGCCATCTCCGGCATCGATATCTGGCGCTTCCGCCCTCCCGTCGCACTGTCTGTTTCGGAAGCCGGATGACACTCCTGGAACAGCGGTTCACGGTCGGAATCACGTTCCGAGTCGGTCGCCATAGTCTGGAGACTCTCGCACACTCCCGAACTCACAACTCGCCTCACTCCTGCTCCAGAAAAAAAGCCACGAAGCCAAGCCTGTTGCACTGAACCACAAAACCGCACAAATCAATGCTGGCCGTTCATAGCTACCACTGCCTGTCGACCGCTCACCCGCCCGCAGCGGAGCCCTCACTCGCCACACATGACCCGCGGCGCGGAGCGGTCCGACCCCTGCCGCGGTCAGGCGGCGACTCTCGTGTTAATCCTATTTGTAACAGGGGGGGGCGGATTCCGCCCCCCCTCATGTTTTTCGCAGATATCTCCAGAACGGCTGGGAGCAGGCCCATGAAATTTTGGGACTTTGCATAGAATGGAACTCCGCATTTGGAGTCAAAATTTTGAGTTCTTAACTTTAACAGAGGCGGTTCCAGGGCACAGTTTTGGGTGGGTTCGGAGGCGACATTTGGCGAAAATACGGAAATGCGATCTTCACGGTTTCTTCCTAAATGCATCAAGTATGAAGGAGTTACATCGGCTTACCGTGATTGCAACAAGTGCAAATTAGATTATGTTAATGAAATATCTTACAAAATTGCATGGCAGAGGCGGTTTCAGGGGCTTGAAAAGGGGGGTTTCCAGGAAGTATTCAATGCTTGGCGGGAAGCCAATAGAGCAATGTAAGGGGCATTTATAGCTAACAAGATGTAAAAGATAGCTTCTGCTTCCATTATTTGCATAATTTATTACATATAGAGTTTCAGGGGCGTGTTCAGGAACATGAAAAGGGGGGTGACTGGCATGGTGATGACGATATGCCAGCGATAACGGCGCAATATACGTTTAGCTTATAATAATATATGTACATATGAGACCAGAAAAGGGAATAAAGTCATTTTTTGCAGAGGCGCGCTCAGGAATGGAAGAAAGGGGGTCATATTATTGCATGGAAACTAAGAGGCATGGGCGTACAATGACATAACATACTGCAGTTTTCGGATGAAACACGCACCACAGGCTACTCTACGAACGATTATAAGATAATAGGCGAGTTCAGGTAGGGTAAAAAGGGGGGTAAGCAATGTTAATTGAATTTGTAAGTGAAATAGTCATTGTTGACTAGTAAGTATCATAATAGCGGATAATATACTTATCAAAAGGTCTTGCGCCGCCCTAGTTTGGATCCTGGATACGCCTATGATGAAATACAACATGCAAAAAGGAACTATCTATGATCAGTAACATATTTATAGTGCTGGGTAGCAACTTGTCTGCGGTTAATATTTTTCCCAATTTGACCCCCCTTTTTCACTAACCTGGTACCGCCTATGGCAAAAAATATGATTAATAACTGTTTTTTTTCTAATGTCTCAATCACATACCGTTTCATTTATCAAAAAAACAACATCAAAAAATTGTTTTATTACGCATTTACTTCACCCCCATATTGAATGACCTGCACACGCCTATGATTTTTGAATTTTCAAACGTCACCGTCATATATCAATTTCCGATTCAATCTCTATCGATTCCTATTAGTTGTGTTAAAATCGGACGATAAACATGAAAGTTATGTTGGATCAAAAATACCACTAAAATTTTTAGTTTTTGCCCCCCTGTTGCCCCCCTATCCCAAGTTTATATTTTTTATTATTTATAAATGTAGATCGTGTTGAGGAGAACCAAACACCGTTTCATTTTTGAAAATCGGACGGATAGATCTTGAGATCTCCTGGGGGGGGCGGAATCCGCCCCCCCCCCCCCCTGTTACAAATAGGGGTAGACAGGAGCCTGTTACAAATAGGGTTAAGTTAATATCGGTGATATGAGCGTGCCACTGCTCAGTCAATTTGTCGTGGAATGCTCCATATGAGAAATAACACAGAACAAAGATTCTTTTTCAGTGATATTTAATCCTCTCTGAAAAGGAGGAGGGAATACGAAATACCCGTGAACTACTTTCAAACCACTTATATGTTTAGCAACAGACGACACACAGATATTGACATAAAAATGAGTACGGGTTCCCGCGGTCTGTTTATGCTGTATATACTCGGCGCAGACGCCGCTCACGTCAGCCGCGCGTGACGTAACATTCGTTTCCCGGGAGGAAAGGAAAATGTCAATGATTTATCACGACACGCTCTGCATAGGAGGCGAGCCACGCACCGTACCTCGGAGGGGTCACAGACGATCACATTTAAAGGGCATGGTAATTGAAAGGTTATTGAAGTTTACGAGTTATGGAAATATAAAGGTTAAGTTCTGCTGGTTGTCAACAATTATGTGGTGCTCGTGTAAATATGCCCAGTTTGCGTCAGCAGTCGTCAGCAGTCAAATGTCAAGAGGGGCAGGGAGGGCATGACGGTGGTAGTAGCGTAGCAAAGGTCAAACGTCCCGTCGCTCAAACATTCACGATTCATGTCCGTGACCTTTTGTAGGCCATCAAATGCCTACGAAATATTCGTCCCATAAACCTTACTGTTATCACTTTCGTCGGGAAATGTACGATGTTGGATGATAATGCTGTTGAAGTTGTACTTGGTCATAATGATGATGTTGGGATGTGCAGAGCAGGGGCGGATGATTGCGGGGAGCAGAGTACCCAAAAACTCCCAGTCGAAAATCCTGGGGTGAAAAAGGGTCATTTCACCCCCAGATTTTAGCCGGCTCATGATTTCACGTTTTCAGCTGGGTGACGTATTTTTCCCCCGATTTCGTCTTAACCAATCATAGACCTTATGCAATGATTTTCACGTGTGCTCTGGCGATGAATAAACATCCATTTATAATGATCAGTGAAGCACTGTCCAGATGTGTGTCATCAATTTGTATAACTAGAGGCGAATATTGCTTGCTTTGCTTAGCGAAAATCGACATTGACCAGCGGCAGGGTCTGCACTATTCAATGTCTGTCGCAAACAAAGCTGGTATTTTTGTCATCTACTCGTCATCTACAGGTGTGACAGATTCGGGGGCGGGGGGGGGGGGCGCAGTTCACCCCTGGCAAAAATAAGAGGGTTAAACCATATGTTTGCCCCTCGATCTGGCGGGCCTTAGAATGGTAAAAGTAATGGCCGAATTTGTAAATGTAAAATGAAGTATTCGGCCAGCTTTGGGTAGTAGGTATCTATACAATCACAGCGCAAAAAAATAGCGTCTTCGGTGCAAAATAAATAAGTGGGCGCAATACTGAACACCCATATTACAATATATGCACCCATATTACAATATATGTATAGCAAATAGTACAATGTACACATCTTTCCTGTCTTTCATCACGAACTTGTATGTCGGCACACTTCTCTGCTCTACAGCACATTTTTTTTAGAATGAACTCGGCAAATTGCCCCACAGCCCTTGCGTTTCCACCCTAGTCCCGCGGACCGCCGCAAGAGGGGAAGGAAAGGCAGCTGACCCCCCAATCTAGAGTTTTTGTTAAATGTAATCCGAATGTTTTAAAATGCGCAGTGGAGAGGGATATGCCACTAACACTCAGTGGAGAGGGGGGGGGGACACTTTAGTGACCCCCCAAAGATCTCCGTAAGTATGAGAAATATAATGATGCAACTTAAAGGGTAGGTAGGTGCTATGATGATCTACATTTTTTGCAATTAGCTTGACCTTCTGTCAATATCTTCAAGGTTAAACGAGGTCCCGGAGGTCAATCTTGCCAAATGTCACAATTTTTGGAATTTTACCTCTGTATGAGAAATAGAATGATGCAACTTAAAGGGTAGGTAGGTGCTATGATGATCTACATTTTCTGCAATTAGCTTGACCTGTCAATATCTTCAAGGTCAAACGAGGTCCCGGAGGTCAATCTTGCCATATGTCACAATTTTGGGAATTTGACCTCTGTGACGTCACAGGTCACCAGCAATGTGTTTTAAAGTTGTTTCCGAGGATGAACATTGACATTGTCTGCCTAATAGCGTTTTAATCATTCCGATCCGACTGTTGGTTCCGAAGATATCGTTTTGCCGACCGCGATTCTGGCCGCCATCTTGGACTGAAAACCTATATAACTCAAAAATGTGTCGACTGATTTCAATTTTTGTTTCCGTCAAACGATCCGCTA
>JAXIVJ010001955.1:0-27500 GCA_036785665.1 Chirona hameri | reverse complement strand
CACACACACACACACACACACACACACACACACACACACACACACACACACACACACACACACACACACACACACACACACACACACACACACACACACACACACACACACACACACACACACACACACACACACACACACACACACACACACACACACACACACACACACACACACACACACACACACACACACACACACACACACACACACACACACACACACACACACACACACACACACACACACACACACACACACACACACACACACACACACACAACACACACACACACACACACACACACACACCACACACACACACACACACACACACACACACACACACACACACACACACACACACACACACACACACACACACACACACACACACACACACATGCTGGCAAGCACAGCGGAGTGAGGACTCTGAAGAATTACGGCGGAGTGAGGACCATCTCAACCACCCTCTAAAATTGTCGTAGAGGGGGCGGAATGGGCTTATTGTGATGCGGAAGACGCATAGATTGCGATGGCAGCCATTTGAACAGTGAAAGTATAATAGGGCTGAACCCGTATGGTCAAGTGAAGTGAGGACCGGGCTCAGTGACGTAATTATGACGTCACCCATATACACACCAAGTACACAGCAAAGTGAGGACCGGTTCCCAGATAGTTGGATATTTTGGACGGGATCTTAAGGTGTGTTTATGTCATGATTAATTAGAACACTTGTGTGACCTTATGCAAACAGAGCCTACTTCCGGGAAGAGCCACAACATTATTTTGTATTGAGTTATTGATGATACAAATTATTAATCGGCCAATGTTTCCGCTACAAATAACTTCCCACTGCTGACCAACGGGGCCATGCGAGTCAGCCACTCCGCTCACGCATCAGACGTGAACGAACCTGAACCTTTACCGCCAATCTGCACCTGTCTAAACTTAGTACCGCCACATCCAGCCATTTCTGCATCCTGCCAGCCTACAAGCACCTACTTTGTCAGTCATCCCAACGTCCTGCTTGCAGCTAACCCAGCGTCGCCATAGTAATTTGCAACGACCGATAGAACGTAGGGGAGAGCTGGGTATAGCGGACTAGCTAAGGAATTATGCCATATAATGTTTTCGGCGCAACCGGAATCTACCAAAGAATGTGTCCGAAGGTTAGTTTCATGTTCAAGCTCTGATTTTCATTCGGAGAATTGTATCTAGGACTTCTATAAAATGGCGTAATTCGACACCGAAGAAGCCAAACATGTTTCGGGTGAGAAGAAAATCGCTGGGCAAAGTAAACCACGCTAGTCGCTATCCCATTCGTTTAAAATAATATTAATTTACAATATTTTTTTCTAAAAAAAATAGTAATTTACTTTATTTAATCATTTAATAATAATGTTAAACACTCAATACTTATTGATACACAATACTTATATCATTTATCAGGTACTCGTCGTTCAAATACTGAAATATGTTCATTGATAACACCAATGTCATGTATTGGTAATTAACCCAGTCCAACAGCCTCCAAATCCAGATAAACGACAGCAAAGCAGCTTTGCTCTGCATTTCGAGCGTTTTCCAAAAGTTTATAACTCGATAACAACAGCAGCGAACCAATTAAGAAGATATTCGCTTTGAACATCTTTAACGCGGCCTTCCACATGAAATACAGATACATGGAATCTCGTGAATAGCGGGGCAAAGCGGACCACCCAGGTCCACTTTACCCCAAATTAAAGTTTCACGTTTCGACAAGCATTGCAGACGACAGGCCAAAAATGACGATTGCTTGTTTATAGCGCATTTACAACTATACAATTGCATTACCGAAGCACTGATAGGAATTTACATTTGGGCACAGACACAGCAGCAATCTCGACATTCCCATTACACTAAAATTATAACAGACATAGAAAAATACCACATTTTTGGCTCGGAGCGAAAACTGTCACCTCGATCGCCCAGCCGTCGTGGTCGGAAGTGTATCAAATAAACACTATTAGTGAAGATAATTGCACGTAGATTGCTCCGCTCATAAAAACAGCAGAGTGGGTGGTTTGCTTTGCCCCGGTGGTCCACTATATCCCACTTTGCCCTATTAGTAGACCGGCGGCACAGCCCACAGTCAGACAAAATCGTCACACGACACAGCACTGGGCCCTGAGATCAGACACAAGGGTGGTATGACACAGCACTGGACCCTGAGATCAGACACACCCCACAGGGGTGGTATGACACAGCACTGGACCCTGAGATCAGACACACCCCACAGGGGCGAAATGACACGGCACTGGACCCTGAGATCAGATATAGTGGTGGCATGACACAACACTGAACCATGAGCATAACCACTGTGTCATACAAAGAACTCCTGTGTCATACAAAGAACCCCTGGCATACAAAGAACCCCTGTGTCATACACATGGGTGGTATGACGCAGCACTGGACCCTAAGATCAGACACAGAGGTGGTATGACACAGCACTGGACCCTGAAATCAGACACAGGGGTGGTATGACACAGCACTGGACCCTGAGATCAGACACATAGGTGGTATAACACAGCACTGGACCATGAGATCAGACACAGGGGTGGTATGACAGCACTGGGCCATGAGATCAGACACATAGGTGGTATGACACAGCACTGGACCCTGCAATCAGACACAGGGAGATATCCAGTGCTATGTATATGGAGATATGACACAGCACTGGACTCTGAGATCAGACACTAGGGGTGGCATGACACAACACTGAACCATGAGATCAGACACAGGGGTGGTATGACACAGCATTGCACCCTGAGATCAGACACATAGGTGGTATGACAGCACTGGACCATGAGATCAGACACAGGGGTGGTATGACACATCATTGGTCCAACCCCTGGCTGACCTTGCTGTGGTCCCTGCTGCTGTCCCTGTTGAGGACCCGGCTGACCATCCTGTTCGGAACCCTGACTCTGCTGGGTTGTCTTTTGTTGTCCCTACTGCTGCTGGGCAGTCTGCCGCGGGGGTGCCTGCCGCGGTGGCGGCACCGGCGCGGCTGCCTTTCGCAGGATATCTTCATTGTTCTCATACACGTCCAGCACGATGCTGGACAGATGGACCGTCTGACGCGCCTGGAACAGCCAAGCACCCCTCGAAGAGGTGCCCAGTGCCGTCGCGACGGCCAGCCGCTCGGGCAGCGAGAACGATCCGACCAACAGCTGGCTGACGGGCGGCGGGTGCGCGTGGTGGTGGTGGTGGTGGTAGTGGTGGTACACGTGGTGGTGGTCGCCGCGCGGCGTCAGCGGCGCAGCGAGCTGCGGTCGGCGGCCACTGCACCAGATGTACCACCTTCTCGTGCCCCTCGGTACTGGCGCACCGGCCGGTCGTCCTACGGGACGCGGCCGCAGTAGATGAGCCACTGCTGGCCGGCGGCGATCCCCACATGTCGGCGATGTGCTCCTTGAACGCCTTCACGATGGTGTCGTCGGCCACCGAGAACTGGTGGTTGCGGAAGTCGAGCGGCGTCCTAACCGTGATGTCCAACATTGTGGCTCTCCTGCGGACATTGGCGGCGCCGGTCAGTCGGAAGTTATCACACGAGGCTAAAAAGAAGGAGAAGGGGTGTGGAGTGATGCTGGAGGGAATGGGTTGACATTAAGCCCAGGTGGGACACAGTCCTGAGGAGCTGACAGACCACAGAGCTCAGGTGAGGCACATACATCCGGAGCACTCCTAGCCCAAGTGAGCAAATATTTGATCAAATATTAAAACAAAATTTGATCAAATATTTGATACAAAATAAACACTGCAGAATAGCTTGCAACAGTTTAACAGAGGCCAACTCACAAACAAATTGCAAAATGACATCTGTCACAACATGGGGGTAGATTAGTGGTAGATTCCACCACATATTGTCACCACATATTGTCCACATATATTTGTCCACATATTGTCATGCTTGTAATAGATACATTTCTAAACCAGATTTGACTCAAGAATATCTTCAAAAGATATTTACCAGTATACTTAGGATGATTCACACTGAACAAATAGCAGAGACTTCACCAAGGCCATACATAAGGACATCATAGTGTAGGTAAATTTGTTATCACTATTGTCACAATTCGCTATTGCTATCATTTCTACACCAGGTTGTAATGCTGACATTGACACATTTACGCCTATAATTTTCTTAAGCATCAACAAAACCCAAGAACACCTAATAGATAGGTAGGTACTCAGTACTACCAACCCTACCTACCTACTAGATAAGACTGAAATGAGACCAGGGCATACCAAAAGCGGATATATTTAATTAAGTAGGTACATCCTGTCAAGGGCGTATTTAGGGGGGACACTGCATCATACCCCCCCCCCCCCCCGCACCGAGGCGCCTTCGGCTCATGAAATGCACCTCACATTCAGGGAAGGGCGCCTTCGGCACCCTTCGCTGAATGTGAGGCGCGCTCCGGATGAATATGAGGCGCGTTCCACTGAATGTAAGGTGCGCTCCGATACACCTCTGAAGGCACCTTCCCACATACCTCTAAATGCGCCCTCACACATACCTCCAAGGGCGCCCTCCCACATACCTTCAAAGCGCCCTCCCATATACCTCCAAAGGCGCCCTCCGACATACTTATAAAGGCGCCCTCCCACAAACCTCCAAAGGCGCCCTCCCACACACCTTCAAAGCGCCCTCCCAAATACTTCCAGAGGCACCCTCTGATACACCTCTGAATGCGCCCTCCCACATAGTCCAAAAGCACACTCAGATACATCTCTCCGAGGTCCGAAGGCGCCCTCCTTACATACCTCCAAAGGCACCCTTCACTGAAGGTGAAGCGGATGCGCCTCTGGTATCACATAGGGCGCCTCTGGGGCTATTTGGGAGGGCTCCTCATAGATGTATCGGAGGGCGTCTTCAGAGGTGTATCGGAGGGCGCCTCTGAAGGCATGTGGGAGGGCTCATTCAGAAGTGTATTGGAGGGCGCCTTTGGATGCATGTGGGAGGGCTCATTCAGAAGTGTATCGGAGGGCGCCTTTGAAGGTATGTGTGAGGGCACCTTCAGATGTGTATCGGGTGGCGCCTTGGAGGTACGTGGGAGGGTGCTTTCAAAGGTGTATCGGAGGTCGCCTTTGGAGCTATATAGGATGGCGCCTTCAGAGGTGCATCGTAGGGCGCCTTTGGAGGTATGTGGGAGGCAGTGGTGGATTCAGGGGGGGCATGCCCTCCCCACCCCATTTGCGCCGAAGGCGCCTCTCCGGACTGAAGGCGTCCCTCCGGGCCATTGAGTCATTTCATTAGCGCCCCTGTCATTCCATTGCCCCTTCCTTTGGCGCCGAAGGCGCCCTTTCCGGGCAATAGGCGCCGGCGCTGAAATGGCCGGCGCTGAAGGCGACCCCTCCCCCCCATATGTTTTTATTCAATTTTCGCCCCCGAACAGTACAGACGCCCTTGGGCATTGAGCCATGAGGATTCCTCGAAGTAAATCGCGCCCTAGAGACAGGAAAGGCGCTCTGACAGTCAGACATTAGGTGTCCCTAGAGGCAAATGCCACCCCCATTGGCGCGGAATCGGTGCCCTCGAAACCGGACAATAAGCGCCCGTACAAGCAAATACCGTGTGATGTCGCCCCAACGCCAATTTTTCAGTACCGTTTTTTGACGTGGCGTCCCTGTAGGCGCCCCTGCTGCCGCTGGAGCCGAGGCACCCCGGTATGGGCCCAACTACAACAACATAACGCTTTGATGTAGGGTGTGCCATCGGCATTAGGGAGACGTGACAGCCCATCAGTTCCCAATGATGCAGCTGTATAAAACAGAGTTAAAATTAACAAAAGTTAAATAGAAAACGTAAACAAACTCAGTACTAGAAATTGAAGTGGCTTTATATAGCCATTAGCAAGGTGATGAAAAAGGACCTGATGCTCCGTGGCACTGGCGTCGGATCTACTTCTACGGTTGGGCAAAATGGGCAATTGCCCTTCCCCAAATGCAAAATTGAATCGCTAGGCAAATGTATGTTTTTCCCCTTCCAGTATTCCACAGTGAAAAACTGGAAAATGTTGGAAAACACGGCTCTTACCATTAGTAGCGTACCCAGGATTCACTCCAGGAGGGGACAATTTTGTATGAGGGGGCATAAGGTACCTTCACCAAAAACTCACCAGATTTGGCCCACTATATTTTTAGAGGGGCATATTTAAAAAACAAATCTAAAAAAAATATTTGGAGCATCTTTGGAAATAGGGACCTTCGGGCCCTATTTCCAAAGGGGCACATACTGCAATACGGTACTTGGAATCATCAACCAAGTTAAGGAGGAGGGAGCCATAAGTCAGTCTTAGGGAGCCATAAGTCAGTCAGAAATATAGATATTGCTTGTTTTCTCTTCTTCTTTTTTTTGGGGGGGAGGGGGGGGGGGGGGGGGGGGAGGGCATCGTTCATACTTGGTTCTCCAACATATCTTCCGGTTTTTTAATATGTTTGAAAAGTTTGATTTTGTGGAAATTGTCCCTTAAACAAACAAACAAACAAATCTTCACAAAATCAAAATTAACAAATATATTCAAAAATCGGAAGAAATATTGGAGAACCAAGTTTGGACGATGCCCCCCTTCCCCCCCCCCCCCCCCCCCCCCCAAGAAAAAAGAAGAAAAAAATCAATATCTACATTTTTGACTGACTTATGTCTCCCTAAGTACTAGCCTCCTCCCAGGGGCTTCGCCACGGATTTTTTACTGGGGGGGGGGGGGGGGCGCAGTCACAGTCGTAGACAGTGGTGTACCCAGGATTCACTCCAGGAGGGGCAATGTTTGATGAGGGGGCATAAGGTACCCCCACCCAAAAAATAATATCCGGATTGTGCCACTACATTTTTAGAGGGGCATATTTTCAAACACAAATCGAAAACAAAAGCAAAAAAATCATAGATTTTTCAAGCAAGTCTGCTTTCTTGGGCGGGGGGGGGGGGGGGCGGGGACGTCCCCCAATATTTTTAAATGGGGGGGCCCGCCGCCGACGCCCATTCCTCTTCCTTCGATTGGTTGGTAATTCTAAACACGCCAAGGAGGCACGTACGGACCTTCAGGGGTGGGGAAATTGTACCGTTGCCCCCCCCCCCCCCCCCTCCCTTGGGTACGCCTATAGAGCTGTCCACTCTGACGTCACTGGTGGAAAGTGGTTCCAACAGCAGACTGCGCTAATGTTAAAGGTCGTAGGGAAGATTTTGTACCTATATTGCGGGAGAATTGCGTTCGATTATGTGATGAAAACTTGTTTTATGGGTAATTTGGATTTTTCCTCATTTTTATCACGCAAAACATGCATTCAGTAAAAACAAGCAACGTCACAATTGACGTTTAAATATTAAGAGGCGGATATGGCCCCCATTTTCCACTGGGGGTCATTTTAGGTACCATGCCTCCCCGCAATCCGCCGCTCCTGCTCAGGGGCCCCTCCGACCTCCCCAGGGGCCCCTCCAGTCTGGCTAGGAACTCATCCGGCATGTTCAAGGGGCCTTCGACCGGCCAAGGGACCCTTTCGGTCTAGCCAGGGGCCCCTCTGACTTGCCCAGGAGCCCCTCCGATATGCCCAGCGACTCTTCTGGTCAGCCAGAGCTGGCTGCTTTGTCACACTGCCGACATGCTCATGGGGCCCTCCGACCTGCCCTGGGGCCCCACCGTGCTGGCAAAGGGCCAACTCGGCATGTTCAGGGGCCCTTCTTACCCGCCCAGGGGTCCTTTAGGTCTGTTTAGGGGTCCTCCGATCTGCACAGGACCCTTTTAACTTGCCAGGGGCCCTCTGGTCTCTCCAGGGTCCCTCTAGCCTTCTAAGGGGCCCTTCCGACCTGACAAGGGACTGCGCTGGCCGATTTGTCGCCCTGCCGACATGATCAGGGGCCTCTCGACCTGCCCAGGGGCCCCTCTGTGCTGGCTAGGGGCCCATTCGACGTGTTCAGGGGGCCCATTCGACGTGCTCAGGGGCCCTCTGACCCGCTCAGGGGCCCTTTCGGTCTGTCCAGGGGCCCCTCTGACATGCACATGGCTCTTTTGAACGTCCAAGGGGCCCTCTGGTCTTTTAGAGAGGGCCCTGGTGGCCCTAAAGTCCTCTAAAGGCCTCTGAAGTCCTCTAAACTCTCTAAAGACCACGCTTCGCGTGGTAAAGAGCCCATGATACCGCGCTTCACGCGGTCTCGTCGGCCCTCCGAAAAGGGCCCTCGCGTGCCGAAAAGGTCTCTCCTGGCCTCCAAGGGGGGGGGCGGTCGCCCCCGCCGTCTTCTTCAAAATCTTCAAAATGTCGTCTTCAAAATGGCTATATCGGATTTCCAAAATGATCGTTTTTTTAACACACAAAAAAATGAAGAAGAAAAAAAAAAACGGAAAGAAATCCACAATACATTTTTGTGAATTTCAAAAGTGAATTGCTTAACCCGCGCACTGCAGTGGGTTTGCGCCGAACACGAACTGCAGGGGTATGGGGTTGATTTCCGCCCCCCCCCCCCGTGAAATCTCGAAAACTACGCAACGTAACGAAAGCGGAAAACGGCGTTTGATAGCTTGATACAAGTTCTATCGAAAGTATTTCAGTATTTTGTTTTAGGTCAGGTCAAACTTGAGGTCACTAGAGGTCATCAGAGGTCAAATGTTGTTCCAGTTTTTTCTTCCTGTTTTAGGACTTCACTCCAGAAATTCCCATATATCTCGGAAACTGCTAGCTAGAAACAAACGGAAAACAAGCGATCACCAGCCATTTAAATTTGCAATCGACAAGGTGTCCTAAAATTTGATCTCAGGTCAATATTTGAGGCTCCAAAGGTCAAAAAAGAAAACAAATCTGTTTTTTTACCAAACCGTTTTTTTCGCTAATAACTTTTTACCTAATAAAGATAACGAAAAACTGTTTACCCATTCTGTTTGCCTCTTCAAGGCGCTTCGAAATATATACATGATGACTTATGTTAGGTCAACTCCAAAATTTAACTTCAGGTCACGTGACCTTGACCTGATTTCAAAACCCAAGTACGTCATGTTGCATCTAGGGAGACGTGTATCGACGAGACAAACACATTGCTGTCGGTTTTACTTCTCTATCTTCATTATGTCGCGAGTTATTGACAACAAAGTGATGGTAACCTCGGATGACCTCAAATGACCCCATAGGGATCACTGAATAAAACTTACACTTGGATCATCAAGAATATCCTATAATAACATGATCCAGAAGTAATTGGACTAGTACCATGCATATCCTTGAAATAGGAAGCATTTGCATATTTCCCCATTTACTTATTATGGGGAGGTCACGAAATTGACCTGACCTTACGTCACCGATATCAAAATTCCGAGAAAAACGAATTGTAAGTACTTATGCCCTCATGACACCCTGTAAGTTTCAAACTGATCGGTGAGAAACTCTGGCTTTGGCACAACTGCAAACGTTTTTGGAGGTGGGGTCACTTGACCTGATCTGGTGACCTGATCTGAGATGACCCGAGTTTTTTTTTGTCAAAGTGTCGCAATTGATGTCCTAACAGGTGTACCAAAACTCAGCGGCGCTGCGCGCCGCCGTTTTTTCGCTATCTGCGAAAAACCTGAGGTGGGGCGGAAATCAACACCCTGCAGTGCGCGGGTTAAGCTCGAATACCAAAATAAGGTGACCGGCCCAAATACACGGATAAAAAAATGGGGAGTACCTTTTTGCCACAAAAAGATCCCCCCCCCCACGGAGAGAGGCTGGATCCGCCAGTGCTTCCCACCAATTCGCCCCCAGGGGGTGACACCGCTTGAGCGCCATATATGCGTCGGTGCTCCCCAAACGTTATTTGACGTCACTGGCGGCAGAACGCTGCACCAATCAAATTACAAGATTTCAGCTAGCAATAGCGCAATAGTTGAAATTTAACAGTATGTTGGTGGCATTGACCTATATAAGTATAGACGAACTACTCCAGCTGTTGCCCGGCAGCCGTTCCCGCTAGAGGCGACACTAGCGCCGCAGCGGAGAGAGCATGAGCTAGCACGACAATGTTTTTGCTATGGCGGAGAGGCGACATTTCACGATAATTACCGTGAACGTTCAGGCTGAATATTTTCATTCCAGGTTATACATTATGAATGTCTCTACGTCCTCACACTTTTTCCAGAGCGTTACCTCACGCGGTTTTTTAGTTATAGACCGACAAATATCGCCCTTGTGACGTCATACTTGCTGCGGCTTTCGCAGTTGTTCGGGAGCAACCGCAAAATAACTTCGACATAAATGGCGCGCGTCCGACAACAGTTGCGCACTGTTTTGTTGATATCGCAGCTCACTGGTTGTTTGACTAAGAATGACAACTGGCAGTGACTCGTAGATGTTCATGTAGTTGGATGGCTTTGGAAAACATTCAGGGTTTCCATTAAATTGACTATGCATTGCAAATATTACACGCGCCATCTATCGGACGCCATCAGCGGCCGCAAAAGTGATCAAGTTGTTCAAATTAGACCCCGCATTCTTGGCCGCAGGAGCCGCGACGGCCGCAGACCCCTTGAACAGGACTCTGCACACAACACGCCACCAACAGACTGTTCTCGCGCTATTGCTAGCTGAAATCTTGCAATTTGATTGGTGCAGCGCTCTGCCGCCAGTGACGTCAAATCACGTTTTGTGAGCACCGACGAGGCGACCTATACGGCGCACAAGCGGTGTCACCCCCTGCGCCAGTGATTGAAATATTAATGTGGCCACTGATCAATATAATACCAATATAATACCATCAATATAATAAGGTATTATATGAATGTCAGTGGGTGTGGCAACTTAAAATTTTGTGTGGCACTGGCCACACCTGCCATACTACATCATCCACCCATGGGTATACCTCATCTTAAAATAGAAAGCACATCAGGGATGATATAGTTGAGATGAGTAATATTGATCCCTGAGTACATTTGACTATTGACTATTGACTTTTCACTTGTCCACACAAGCTAAATAAAATAAAATTTCAATTGCTTGTCTGGAGCAAGCAGAAAGTCAACAGCTTGTCTGGAGCAAGAGAAAAGTTGACGGCTTGTCTGGATCAAGCGAAAAGTCAACAGTTTCTGGAGCAAGCTTGTAAGTCAACAGCTTGTCTGGAGCAAGCGAAAAGGCAACGCTATGTCTGAACGTCTGGATCAAGCGAAAGTCAACAGTTTATCTGGAGCGCACAGAAAGCGTCTTGTCTGGAGCAAGCAAAAAGTCAACAGCTTGTCTGGAGCAAGCAGAAAGTCAACAGCTTGTCTAGAGCAGGCAGAAAGTCAATAGCTTGTCTGGACCAAGCAGAAAGTCAACAGCTTGTCTGGAGAAAGCGAAAAGTCAACGGCTTGTCTGGAGAAAGCGAAAAGTCAACAGCTTGTCTGGAGCAAGCAGAAAGTCAACAGCTTGTCTGGAGAAAGCGAAAAGTCAAAGGCTTGTTTGGAGCAAGCGAAAAGTCAACGGCTTGTCTGGAGAAAGCAAAAAGTCAACGGCTTGTCTGGAGAAAGTGAAAAGTCAACAGCTTGTCTGGAGCAAGCGAAAAGTCAACGGCTTGTCTGGAGAAAGCGAAAAGTTAATGGCTTGTCTGGAGCAAGCAGAAAGTCAACAGCTTGTCTGGAGCAAGCAGAAAGTCAACGGCTTGTCTGGAGAAAGCGAAAAGTTAACGGCTTGTCTGGAGAAAGTGAAAAGTCAACGGTTTGTCTGGAAAAAGCGAAAAGTTAACAGCTTGTCTGGAGCAAGTGCAAAGTCAACAGCTTGTCTGGAGCAAACAAAAAGTTAACAGCTTGTCTGGAGAAAGCGAAAAGTTAACGGCTTGTCTGGAGAAAGCGAAAAGTCAATGGCTTGTCTGGAGAAAGCGAAAAGTTAACGGCTTGTCTGGAGCAAGCAAAAAGTCAACAGCTTGTCTGGATAAAGCGAAAAGTCAAAGGCTTGTTTGGAGCAAGCGAAAGGTCAACAGCTTGTCTGGAGAAAGCGAAAAATCAACGGTTTGTCTGGAGAAAGTGAAAAGTCACCAGCTTGTCTGGAGCAAGTGAAAAGTCAACAGCTTGTCTGGAGAAAGTGAAAAGTCAACGGCTTGTCTGGAGAAAGTGAAAAGTCAACGGCTTGTCTGGAGCAAGCAGAAAGTCAACAGCTTGCCTGGACCAAGCAGAAAGTCAACGGCTTGTCTGGAGAAAGCGAAAAGTTAACGGCTTGTCTGGAGAAAGCGAAAAGTCAACAACTTGTCTGGAGCAAGCGAAAAGGTAACGGCTTGTCTGGAGAAAGCGAAAAGTTAACGACTTGTCTGGAGAAAGCGAAAAGTTACCTGCTTGTCTGGAGAAAGCGAAGTCAACAGCTTGTCTGGAGCAAGCAAAAAGTTAACGGCTTGTCTGGAGAAAGCAAAAAGTCAACAGCTTGTCTGGAGCAAGCGAAAAGTTAACAGCTTGTCTGGAGAAAGCGAAAAGTTAACGGCTTGTCTGGACCAAGCAAAAAGTCAATAAAGAAAACAAAATGTGCTCAGGGATCAAAACTACTCATCTCAACTGGTTAAAACTACTCATCTCAACGATATTTATAATAACATAGTTGAGAGTTGTGTATTTTAACATATACCTATTAACATTAACTATATTTAAATAAGTTCACACAAGCATGGATAAAATATTGGCTTTCTCATTGCCATGATTCATTTTTAAACCTATTTGTAACAAGCTCCTGGCTACCCCTATTTGTAACAGGGGGGGGCGGATTCCGCCCCCCCCCCCCCCCGGAGATCTCGAGATCTACCCGTCCGATTTTCACAAATGAAACAACGTTTGGTTCCCCTCAACACGATCTACATTTCTAAATAGTACAACAAATCTAAATTTTGATAGGGGGGCAACAGGGGGGCAAAAACCACAAATTTTAGTGGTATTTTTGATTCAACATAGCTTTCATGTTTATCGACCGATTTTAACACACTTAATACGAATTGATAGATATTGAATTGTAAATTGATATAGGATAGTGGCGTTTGAAAATTCAAAAATCATAGGCGTGTGCAGGTCACTCAATATGGGGGTGAAGTAAATGCTTAATAAGACCATTTTTTTATGTTTTTTTTTTAATAAATGAAATGGTATGTGATTGTGACATTAGACAAAACAGTTACAAATCATATTTTTTGCCATAGGCGGTACCAGGTTAGTGAAAAGGGGGGGGGGTAAAATTGGAAAAAAATATTAACCGCAGACAAGTTGCTACCCAGCACTATAAATAAGTTACTGATCGTAGATAGTTCCTTTTTGCATGTTGTACTTCATCATAGGCGTATCCAGGATCCAAACTGGGGCGGCTCAATACCTTTTGATAAGTATATTATCCGCTATTATGATATTAACTATTCAACAGTGACTATTTCACTTACAACTTCAATTGATATTGCTTACCCCCCTTTTTACCCTACCTGGACTCGCCTATTATCTTATAATCGTTCGTAGAGTAGCCTGTGGTGCGTGTTTCATTCGAAAACTGCAGTATGTTATGTCATTGTACGCCCATGCCTCTTAGTTTCCTTGCAATAATATGACCCCCTTTCTTCCATTCCTGAGCGCGCCTCTGCCAAAAATGACTTTATTCCCTTTCTGGCCTCATATGTGCATATATCATTATAATATAAACGTCTATTGCGCCGTTATCGCTGGCATATCGTCATCACCAAGCCAGTCACCCCCCTTTTCATGTGCCTGAACACGCCCCTGAAACTCTATATGTAATAAATTATGCAAATAATGGAAGCAGAAGCTATCTTTTACATCTTGATAACTATAAATGCCCCCTACATTGCTCTATTTTCTTCCCGCCAAGCATTGAATACTTCCTGGAAACCCTCCCTTTTCAAGCCCCTGAAACCGCCCTGCCATGAAATTTTAATGATATTTCATTAACATCAACTAATTTGCACTTGTTGCAATCACTGTGAATCGATGTAACTCCTTCATACTTGAGGCAGTTACGAAGAAACCGTGAAGATCGCATTTCCGTATTATCGCCAAATATCGCCTCCGAACCTATTAAACTATTTGTAAACTATTTGAACGCATGGTTAATGGATGTATCAGTACATACATTGAATCAAATAATTTACTTTCCCCATACCAAAGTGGTTTTCGACCTGGTCGATCCACTGCGGACAATTTAGTTGGTCTTATCGACTCTGTCCAGCGCAGCTTTCGAGGTAGAGAGGTCACAGTTGCCCTCTTCCTTGATTTGAGAGCTGCGTTTGACAGAGTCAATAAGACCGCACTTTTAGTAAAGGTCCATAAGGCCGGAATTCGAGGTCGACTCGCCAAATTTATCAAAAACTTTTTAGACAACAGAACTTTTAATGGCAACACATATTCTCCAAATCAAAATCAGGACCACGGTGTCCCACAGGGATCGGTCCTCTCTCCAACCCTATTTTTAATTATGATTAACGACATTTTCAGCAATATTAACAAGATCGACAAAGGTCTCAAATTTTCAATGTACGCTGATGACCTGGCGGTGTGGTTCTCGCACGCCAGTGTCGATCAAGGCAGCACAATTTTACAACTAGTACTCATTGATATAAAGGTACTCATTGATATAATGCGACTAGTACTCATTGATATAATGCGACCAATGGGGTCTGGAAATTTCTCCAAGTAAATCGGCATCCCTAATTTTTTCAAACAAAACTGCATATGTGGAACCCTACATTCCATTAAAATATAACAATCAAATTATCCCTTTCGTCAAATCATTCAAGTATCTGGGAATAACGCTAGACACTCGTCTCTCGTTCATCCCACACTTCAATGATTTAGTGCAGAGATGTACGCGACGAATTCACATTATTAAGTCATTGGCTGTTCGAGAGTGGGGCGCAGATCGTGCCACTTTCCTCCGGCTATATACTTCCCTGATACGCCCAATTCTGGACTATAACGCATTGTTATTTGATGACATATGTTACAAACAAATTAAAAAATGCAAACTGTCCAGAACGCTGCCTTGCGGATCGTGACTGGGGCCTGCCGCACCACCAACACCACAAACTTACACATCGACACAAACATCCCCACACTCTGCCGCCGACGCAAATGCACATTACTCAGATACTACGCCAGAGCAAGTTCACACCCCACAAGCCCACATTCCACATCTTAAATCACCCCGCACCAACAAGACGACAAACACTACTACAAAAACGGCACCCACTTATCAGTCACAGAATCAGACAAACACTCACACTATTCAACATCGCACACATCAACACACTGCCAACCCCACCACTCACACCTCACTGGCTCGACACAACACCAGACACACACCACCTCTTCACACACAACAAAAACACAGTCACGGCGGCAGAGACACACACACTCCTCCACAAACACAAAGCACAACACAACACATACACATACATACATGGGCGGAGAATGCGGTATGGCAGGTATGGCCATGGCCACACCATCTTAAAAGTTGGTGTGGCAGTGCCACACCAACTTCCTGACTTGATTTTTACTTTTGAATGTGACATTTTATGAGTTATTGGTAAAAAAAAATCTAAAAAATAGCCTAATGCAAGCCTGGCAACCAAATTTATCAAACAATTAAACACAACATTGTTATAGGTAAAATGTATATTGGCACTTAAAGTAAGTACTTATATTAAAATTGCAATTCAATATTGGGAGTTAGTCTTGCACACTAAAAATGGAACAAGTAACTTAATACAAGCCTGGCAAAACAAATCAAGCAACAAAGCACATGACGACAAAAGGATTTCCTAAATACAGAAATAGATCACAGAACATAACAAATCGAATAAAAAATTCACAGCTAGTAACAAAATGTATCTACCATCCCAACAATATTATCAGTTTCATTCAAGAAGCCTTCAAACTCACTTATATACCAAGGTATCAATTTATATTAGGCACAAAGTATTTCCCAAAGCCTCAAATTGATAAATAAAACAATCATATTCAAGCAAAGCATTACATAAATATCCCCTAAGTTCATAAGTTACCCATAAATTTTACAATAATACATACATTTTGACATCTAATATAAAATAATGCATATATGTGTGCATCTTAGTCCCTTCAATCTTAGATATAGTGGTTTACACCAGGGGGGGTCATTCCACCTCTTCAACATGGGCAAACAGTGTGACAAGCGATAGCAACGTTTACAACTGACAGTCATCATCTGTGTTTAGCGCATTGATCACGAGCCACCTAACCGACTAGCACCAATCAGCATCTAGTGTGCCTGGACGCTGATTGGCCGGTTAGTGATGACGACAGAGGGGGGCAGTTGTTTGTTTACATTTCAATGGGCAGGCGCCATGCTGGTTCGCTGCGTTAAAAGGCCCCACCGACCCCGTGGCTCCGTTCGTGGCAGGCTGTGCTCATTCGAATTAAAATATTGTGTTGCATTATTTAGTGGCATAAAGGAAGATTGAGATTGTAAGTGTTGATTTAATTCAAAATACTAAAAGTATCGGCTAATAAAGCATTATTTTCCCAGAATGCTTCATAAGCATACATTTAACGCTCATAGTGCCTGCCTATCTTGGCACGTCAGCCACATTTATCTTCATACCTAATAATATGATATAACCTGTAGGAAAGTTATCTTATGGTAATTTCAATTAATAGCCACCGCAGCCAGTGACCCGCCGCGTAGGGAGTGATCCGCCGCGTAGGGAGTGATCCGCCGCGCAGCGAGTGAGCCGCCGCGCAGCGAGTGAGCCGCCGTCCGCAGCGAGTAAGCCGTAGCTTTATAGATGTCGGTGAACTTGGACGGAGCGAGCGCGCCCGGCCAGGCCGGCGGCGTCGCGTAGTGTGACACGTTGTACTATATAACCCCGAGTGAGTGCGGACAATCAGTGTGCGAAGTGACGGACGAGTGGCCATGTTGTTGTTGTTGTTGTTGTTGTTGTTGTTGTTGTGTTTCCTCCTGGGCGCGGCTACGAGGCCGCGCCATAGCCCCGGAGGGGCTCCTTCTGGCGGAGGTAGCCCGCGGCCTTGAGCCCGCGGCCAAGGCCGCGACGACGTCCGCGTCCCTCTTCGCTGTCGGCGGCGGGTGGATCGTATTGTATTGTATTGCACACTTCATCCGACCACTTCCACTTAATTCGTAAAGTACAGAGTACAGTACGATAGGGCTACTCTAGGGTCGTCATCATACAAGATAGCAACGCGATTTCTCTTGTCAAGCTAAAAGTAGGTACACAATGCCCAGTAGGCAGAGGCGGGGCCCCGCCAGTCACGGGCACCGCAGGAGCACGTGCCCCGGGTGTCCGCCCCCTCTCTGCAGACTAAGCAGCGAGAGGCTGGGCAGTCCCTCTCGCTGCATCCGGCGCAGGTGGTTGTTGGCCGTCGTCCGATGCGGTGTAGATAGGATTTTGCCCGTCCCCAGTGACCGGCGCGCAACTGATGAACGTTGACCGCAGCGTCACGATCGTCACCGGGGACGGGCGTCGGTAGGCGGTACCCCATGATTTCGCGGAAGAGCCCCGCCGGCCAGCTCAGCCCCTACCAGGGTCCGGTCGTCAGCTGGATCGTCCTCCTGTGGAGGGCCGAGGCCTCCCCGGCCAGAGCGTCCGCCCGCTCATTTCCCGGCAGGCCGCAGTGGGGGGGGGGGGGGGAGGGGCACCCACTGAAGGTGCAGCGATCGGCCGCCGCTTCGCACCGCCAGGAGAGCGGCCCACAGGTGCGTACCATGTGCCGCAGGACCGCAGGCGCACCGACTACGTCCGCCATGGCCAGTGCGCTGAGCCCCACCGTCCGCCAGCCGGTGACCCTGGTGAGTCGGGAGGGAGCGTGGGCTTAGTAGCGGTGAGAGCCTTGGCCGGCTGTGAGATCGGGCAAATCACATACAGCGATTTGCCAGAATCCGTCTGGTGAACTTTGCCATCCCATAACATTAACAGTTTTGATCATATTTCAATTTTCTTAATGGCATCAAATGCACCATTTAATTGCTCCTTGAAAGACATCTTAATTGTAACAATCGGCCGCCAAACGAAGTAACAAAGCGTCAAAAAGTGGGAGAGCGAACGCATTAAGCTGAGACTGGCGGCCCGCTGGCCTGCCGAGTGCCCCTCTTCTACGTCACTTTTTTATTTTGATGACGTCACCGCGGCTGCCGGCTGCCAAATATTGCACCTTCCAGTTGTCACCACTTTTTCGGCCGGAGTGTTCTACCTGGTTTATACAGCCTTGGTTTACACGTACCAATAGCAATGCAATATTTCGTCTTTCTTGCGCCAAGAGAAGTGCATTCTAATACTATCAAGTACTATAGAAATAGTTTTTTTGGAGAAAACAAAGGCGAGAATTTGTGCGGGGAATAAAGGAAAACCGAAAAATAATCAAGTTTCTCATTCCAAAGTGTTTCCAAAGTAAAAACTATTATATGACCGTGGTAAAAACCAAGGTTTTATAACCAAGTAAGGACACGAGCCATTTGACCTTGAACTCGGCGGACCGCCGTATGACGTCACTGCCGGCAGCCGGCTGGAGGCCAGCAGCCGCCGGCCCACTGGCGGATCCAAGGGGGGGGGGGCATCAGGGGCAAATCCCCCCCCCCCCCCCCCCACACACACACACACAGGAATCTAGGAGGGGCATTAAATACAAGTATGCCCCCCCCCCCCGCGCGTTCCCAATGTATCGTACAATCGTAAAAATTGTCTTTGCAGCAGTCAAAATCCAGCTATACACAGTCAAAAACCGGAAATTTCGCACCGCTTCGCGGCATGACACAACCTTCGCAATTGCTTATGCAAATTTGAAAAATGGGAAAGTGAATAATTCCATTAAGTGTTTGACAGAGGCTCTACTTGGCGGTTATTGCTGGCACTGGTGGATCCAGGGGGAGGCATCGGGCAAATGCCCCCCCCCCCTCCCACAGGAATCTGGGAGGGGCATTAAATACTAGTATACTCACCCCCCTCGCGCGTTCCCTGCACTGAATGTGAAAAACAATGAAAAACAAACAATGAAACTTCATGAAAACGGAAGTTAATTTTCTCGAGTGATTGAATTGGAAGTTTGTGTGTATCCCTTTCTTTCAATGATATACAAAACAACGCACCTGATGCAATTCAAGCACAAATTCACTTAACCCTTAACACGCTTACCCGGTGACACTTAAAGGGAAATAATGACCTTTTTCCACTAAAATGGAGTTAGCACTTGACATCGCCAGACGAGACCAAAATATATTGTAAATTCATCACATTTTGCATGAAAACTTTCCTACCGAAAGATATTTCAAGTTAAAGTTGATAAGCGTTCCACACTTTTAACGACCGGTACTTTCACTATTTCTGACCTTTTGTCAAGTACTTTTGGTCCTCATCAAACTGCGGGCTTTTCCCGTATTGTTTTTTTACGCAATGGAGTGGAAAATATATTGTGCGTTCTCCTTGTGATTATATGCCCGGCGATCTTCTAAAACTAACAGCAATTGGAAAAAGTGGCAATAAAATCGGAAGCTCATCGATGCACATCAACGCGGCATAGTTAGTGGTTGCGACCCTCAATTTTTAAAAATCGATTCATTTGTTTTCAACATTAGGAGTTGTGTATAGTTTGTCTGTGGCTGTATATAACACTATGCTTTATTTTATCATGAAAAATAAGAATTTTTCCCAAAAAAACTAACGAACAATAACACAAAACTGGCAATTAAATCAGAAGCTCATCAATGCACATCGACGGCGACCTATTTAGCGTCGGCGATTTGTTTACAAAGTCATTGTCATGCTTCTCGGCGCACTTAACCATCTCGTCGCACTTGGCGAGTTGTTCCTGATTAGTATACCCAAGTCCCGTAGCAGGCTTTGTTAATGACGTCACTGGTGCCATTCTTGTGTAGCATTTAAAAATATATCTGATTTAGAGTTGAAAGCTAATTAAAGACTTATTCAAATTATTGTTTTTAAGTTTGAATTTTCTTGTTAATCATTATTAAAGGTATTTTATCACTGTATTTCATAGTAGTTAACACTTCAGAAACTTGTGACGTAATAATATTGAATCCAATATGCATTTCCCTCACCTTTTGTTATTGTGGCGCAGTGCCGAGTGCTTTGCGAATACTAGCTTGCCTGGGGTTCAATTCATTCCGCTCTTATTTTATTCGAGTTGGTATAGTTTGCATGTTGTTGTTATTCATGACTTATACTGATAGTCAGTCGTGCATCACGGATGCTTCACGGATTGCTTCACGGATCAGAGCGCTGCTCGAACGCACGCTAGTAGCGCTTTCGTTCTCCATGGCAACCAGGCGTGAGCCAATGAAAAGCCAGAACGTATTCCCTTTCTGGCTTTTGATTGGCTGACGCCTGGTTGCCATGGAGAACGAAAGCGCTACTAGCGGGTGTCCGAGCAGCGCTCAGTTTGATCGGAAATGTCACAGAGCCTCCACAAATGCCGCACTCGATGTTAACAATGGTAGGGAAGGACGAATTTGTCAATGACCTTCTTGAAGTACACAAGGTACTTGTTTTGTATTTTTTCCAAACTTACAACTTTGAATTTGGGAATAATTTTATTTAATTCTTAAATTTAAATAAAATAATTTTAAAAACATAACGGTAGCCTAATAAATTGTTGCTAACAAAATCAAAAGGTCATTATTTCCCTTTAACCCGCGCCCCGCTGGTGGGTGGGGGGGGGGGGGGGGGGGGGGGGAGCATAATCTGCCCTCCTTCCCGGATTTTCTCAATAACTTGAAAACTATGATAGATATCAACGTTAAACTTTCAGTACCTCGTGCTGCATCCATTCTACGTCTATGCAACAAATTCCAATGACATTTATGCAGTTTTTGTGGGAGATAATGACGTTATAATGACGTCATGCCATGCCATTTTTGTGTGGAAAAACGATAAATGTTTGAACAATCGTAGAAAATAGAGGTTTGTAGAAAATTGCAAAATAAAAATGTCAAAAGAAAAGAAATGACATTCTCTTCAAAATGGTTATCTCTGATTTTCAAAATTATGTGTTTTTGACCCCAAAAATGGAAATAAATGATTTTTTCCCGGAAACAAAACTAACACGATACATTTTTGCAAATTTGAAGTGAATTTCTTAAGCTCGAATACCAAAATAAGGTGACCGGCCCAAATCCGCAGATAAAATGAGGGTACCTTTTTGCCACAAAAAGATGCCCCCCTCCCCTCCCCCACGGAGAGAGGCTGGATCCGCCAGTGCGCCGGCCACACCAACTTTTGAAACGATTCTCCACCCATGCATACATATACACAGACGGCTCACGGCGCGACGGCCGAACCGGTGGTGCATACTTCTCAAACACAGCTAAAAATAACTTCAGACTTCCAGACACAAATAGCGTATACAAAGCGGAACTATCATCAATTTTATTAGCATTAATACACGTTAGAAAGGAAAACTTAAATAAGTAGTCATTTGCACAGACTCGTCCGCCTCGCTCTCTGCCATTTCCTCGATTAGTGACTGTAGAAATCCGATGGTATTTAAAATTAGACAGATAACCAAGTATTTAAACAGCAACAGCAATATCAAATTCCTCTGGATCCCAGGACACGCCGGTATCCCGGGAAACGAGGAAGCCAACAGACTAGCGAAATTGAGCCTAGAATTTCCTTCAGAAAACCATTTACCAAGCCCAGTATCAGACATTTCAAATTATATACATTTACAACTTAACATATTGCGCCAGCGCGGGTGGGACGCTGCACCGCCGAAAGTTCAACATTTGATATCTAGTCACCAGAATTGTAGAGAAAAATAAATAGTATTAGCACGCCTCCGCCTCGGTCATACAAAAATTACGCATTATTATATTATAGACAATCCTCCGCCACCAAATTGCCAACATTGCCCAGGTTATCCGCGCTACACAATTAAGCATTTACTAATTACTTGCCCAGTACACAACGACAAACGTCAGTAAATTATGAATTACACGCAACAAAATCGCATCACATTAAATCTTCAAACGCTGTTAGGTGATAATTACCCTGAATTGATAGACCTCTCTGATTTGCTCTACCAAACACGATTAGGTAATCAAATATAACAGGTTTTTTTTTGGCCTAGCGCAATTTTGGCTCTCCGCGCTGGTTTTTTCCCCTTTGCGTTAGACGCTGTTTTCTTATTATTCAAGACTTTTATCCCAGCTAAATACATCCCACAACCAGGTATCGCCGGGGCGCCAGAGCCAGGGAGGCTGGCAACAGTCTCCCGTTGTTGCAATGATGACACCCCGGCGCCATCAACACTGACACAGTGTTCAAGTGTATGTGTGTTCGTGAGTGTATGTAATAAAATATGTATGTATGCGTGTCTCGTGTTTTACTTATTTTTTACCTTGAACCTTAACCTTAACTTAAAATAAACTTACGTAACCTTAACGTAACCTTTACGTTAAAAAAAACGAGTAGGGTATCTATTTTACCTTAACGTAAGGATAGACATTATATTTACTTTGAACAATTCACTAACGTAAAATATATACCCTACTCCCTTGCTTGCTCCGGGTTCACATAAACCGGTTAACGTGATTATTTTCCTGGCAAATTGCCAGATGTAATTCCCCCCCCCCCCCGGAAAATGGCTATAGACCGGTCCTGGGAAAAAGGACTGTTTTGCGCGGCGGCCGTGGACGTGCCAGGGGAGGCGTGGAAGGAGGCGTCATCACAGGGGACAGGAACGGCCATCGGCGCTGAGGAGCAGTAGGTGTGAGGGTGTGTGTGTTCTTGCTTTAAATGTACTGTCGGTCTCATAATGATCTTCCCTTGCCACCACGTGGCGCTACGGTCGCGATAGGCACAAAAAAAGATGGTTTCCCCACCGTAGGTTGGTACCCATTGTGGCTGTCTGGCAGGTGCGTGACCTGGGGAGGGAGGGAGGGAGTGCGGGGCGTTGTCGCAATGGAATGCGCCGCGACCCGGGTGGTGGTCAGGGCCGTCTGTCTCGAGGGTCAAGAGGTCACCTGTCCTGAGCTGGCAGAGATCCAATATTGGAGACTGAATAACAGCGCTCACCACATCAGCCCAAATGGCTCAGTCGGTATAGCTGCCTGCTCCTAGCGTATTCGTAGATTGGTCGTGGGTTCGAACCGCGCTGGCACCAGGCGCTTCTACGTGTATTTCTTTCTTAATCATGCCACGCGTCATGTGCAATGCAGAACCCAGAAATTGCGAATGCAAACGTCCACCTGATGATTCTACACGAAAAAGCGGACAAATGCAGTGGGCCTCGCACTGATATGTTCGAATCACGCCGCTCCGTTCTTCACGCTCCACAAACACACCCGGGCGGGTTTATATCCATTAACCCTATTTGTAACAGGCTCCTGGCTACCCCTATTTGTAACAGGGGGGGGGGGATTCCGCCCCCCCCCCCCGGAGATCTCGAGATCTAACCCGTCCGATTTTCGAAAATGAAACGGTGTTTGGTTCCCCTCAACACGATCTACATTTTGAAATAACAAAAAATATAAATTTGGGATAGGGGGGCAACAGGGGGGAAAAAACTACAAATTTTAGTGGTATTTTTGATCCGACATAGCTTTCATGTTTATCAACCGATTTTAACACAACTAATAGGATTCGATAGAGATTGAATTGGAAATTGATATATGATGGTGACATTTGAAAATTCCAAAATCATAGGCGTGTGCAGGTCACTCAATATGGGGGTGATGTAAATGCGTAATAAAACCATTTTTTGGTGTTGTTTTTTTTATAAATGAAACGTGATGTGATTGAAACATTATAAAAAACAGTTATAAATCATATTTTTTTGCCATAGGCGGTACCAGGTCAGTGAAAAAGGGGGTAAAATTGGGAAAAAGTATTAACCGCAGACAAGTTGCTACCCAGCACTATAAATATGTTACTGATCGTAGATAGTTCCTTTTTGCATGTTGTACTTCATCATAGGCGTATCCAGGATCCAAACTTGGGCGGCGCAAGACCTTTTGATAAGTATATTATCCGCTATTATGATACTAACTAGTCAACAGTGACTATTTCACTTACAGCTTCAATTAAAATTGCTTACCCCCCTTTTGCCCTACCTGAACTCGCCTATTATCTTATAATCGTTCGTAGAGTAGCCTGTGGTGCGTGTTTCATCCGAAAACTGCAGTATGTTATGTCAATGTACGCCCATACCTCTTAGTTTCCTTGCAATAATATGACCCCCTTTCTTCCATTCCTGAGCGCGCCTCTGCAACAAAAATGACTTTATTCCCTTTTCTGGTCTCATATGTGCATATATTATTATAAGCTAAACGTATATTGCGCCGTTATCGCTAGCATATCGTCATCACCATGCCAGTCACCCCCCTTTTCATGTTCCTGAACACGCCCCTGAAACTCTATATGTAATACATTATGCAAATAATGGAAGCAGAAGCTATCTTTTACATCTTGATAGCTATAATTGCCCCTTACATTGCTCTATTGGCTTCCCGCCAAGCATTTAATTCTTCCAGGAAACCCCCCTCTCTTCAAGCCCCTGAAACCGCCTATGCCATGCAATTTTTATGATATTTCATTAACATCAACTAATTTGCACTTGTTGCAATCACCGAAAGCCGATGTAACTCCTTCATACTTGCTGCAGTTAGGAAGAAACCGTGAAGATCGCGTTTCCGTTTTATCGCCAAATGTCGCCTCCGAACCCACCCAAAACTGTGCCCTGGCACCGCCTCTGTTCAGGTTAAGAACTCAAAATTTTGACTCCAAATGCGGAGTTCAATTCTATTAAAAGTCCCAAAATTTCATGGGTCTGCTCTCAGCCGTTATGGAGATATCTGCGAAAAACATGAGGGGGGGGGGCGGAATCCGCCCCCCTGTTTGTAACAGGGTTAAGTTAGCGACGCTATCTGCGACGACAGTATTTACAACCTTAGGTCTATGAAGCATCGCCAGGTGTGTAGCTGATAGAGCATCTGACTGGCTACGTGTTTAATTTTGACATTGACTTTGAGATCAGGTCAAAATATCGGCACTTTATTTTTTGGCGCACGGCAAATTTCTCAATCGTCGCAAGCGACACGACGGATAGCCATTTCCGAGACATCTGTGACGACAGTATCGGTCAACTTGAGTTACAAATATTCGTCGTAGTATAGCCCGTGCAGTGTTCTATCAATTGGACTCTTAGCGATGCTTCACAGACCTATGGTTTTCTAAAACTGGTCATCACAGACATCGTCGCTAACTTGACATACTAGGTCTGCGTATATTTCCAACCACAGTCCGCCACACAGCCTCGCCACACATGCTCATTGTTATTCCCCAATCGGCCTGTGTGGGTCAGACCAGGACGGAGCGGTGCAGATTCCGCCAAGTATCGGCCGGCACCGGGCGAGTTGTCAAACCGGTCCGGTCCCGCCTCGGTGCGGGATTCAGCCAGCTATCGTTTTGCCTACCGTGGGAGACCCAGAGCTAGGGAAGATCATTTTGGGACCGACTGTACAGTCCATCAAGGCAAAGATTTTATCATTGCGCCATGATCTCAGTCATTTTAATTGCGATATTTGCATTTTAACGGAGACTTGGCTGAAACCGAAAACTACTTCTAGATATGTCAACTTCCTGGGATACTTGTTATCAAGGGCGGACCGTTCTGATGGCAGGGGTTACTGGGGATCGCAGTCCTTAGTAAGACGGGTTTAAAGGTCAAAAGGCTCCAGTCGGTGTGCAGTTGTAGGACATGTAAACTTGAAACTCTGTGGCTGTCAGTGTCAGATAATCGTGGACGTCGGTTTAATTTATGTGCAGCATATAGACCACCACGTCATACCATCACTCACCTATCAGCTGATTTTGACTGTCTCGAATATGAACTGCAACGTGTGCTTTTAATGTTTGCCGATCCCATTCTTATTACTGGTGACCCAAACTGCAATTTACTCGGTCTAGACTCAAACAATGGCAAGGTCGGGCTGACAGAGTTCATGCATAGTTTCAACCTCCATCAGTTTGTATATATGCCAACTTTTAGATCTGGCTCACTCTTAGACATTTCTATCTCTAACTCTGCAACTTTTGTTCATGATGTTTGTGTCTTACCGTGTTCTTATAGTCATCATTCCTTTACTAAGGCATGTCCCACCATCCCCCAAATTAAGGGCTCGACCTTCCATTGTTCAGTCTAGACGCCTGAGCCGTGTGAATGTCCTTGACTTCGATTCCTCATTGTATCACACCGACTGGAGCCCGGCTTTCTCGCGCGTGGGATTGACGGATCAGTGGTCTGCCTTCACCCAGCTGCTCTTACCTGTGCTTGACTATCATGCTCCTTTACAACGCCTCCAAATTAACAACCCTTCGACCCCCCCCCCCCCTGCCTCGGACGCCACCCTGCGACTTATGGCGCAGCGCCGTGGACTTCTTGCCCGGGAGGGCCGGGCTTCTGCCTTCCTCACCTTGGATAAACAAGTAAAATCGGCCATCAGACGAGATGTCAGAAATGACATTTCCACCCGGGTGAGGGAGGCAGGGTCCGGTCTCCATCTTTCGCAACGTGCGTCAGGTGATCGAGGGCAAGAGGTTCACTCAGCGAGTTGCGCCTGAGGCCACCCCCAACGAGCTTAACGAGTACTTCGTTGGGGTAGGTCCTCGAGTCGCGTGTGAGGTCCGAGCCAGGGGGAGCCCCTTCGTCTTCCTTGCAGGCTACCCAGGATGGGTGCCTGTGCCTTCTCACTGAAACCTATTTCACTTCAGTCTCTCCGGTCTGTTCTCTTTTCTATGAAAAACTCTTCTGCCACTTACTCTAACGGTGTTAGCATCGGGATTATTAGGCTGTGTTTGATGCCATTGATCACGTCCTTCTCTATCTTGTTAACACCTGTCTCACACCCTGTGAATTTCCCGCGTCCTGGAAGCACTCCAGCGTTCACCCTATTTACAAATCCGGCAGCCTTTATGAAGCATCCAACTTTCGTCCCATCTCCATCTTCCCTGCCTTCCCCAAGCTTGTGGAGAAAGTTGCTCAGCTGCAGCTATACTCCTATATGTGTGAAAATCATCTTTTCTCCTCTTCCCAGTACGGTTTCCGCTCTAGCCTATCCACAGAAACTGCGCTAGTTACCGTATCCGACTACATCCTTTCTGCTACCGACCGCCAGGAACTCACGCTTCTCTGTCTTCTCGACCTTTCCAAATGCTTTAACGTCATCGACCACTTAAAGCTTCTTTCCAAACTTCAAGCCTATTGTATCGATCCGACCTGGTTTTCCTCTTACCTCCGTGGCCATACTTAATCTGTTTGTACAACTGGTGGTCGGGGAAACCGACTCCTTTCTAGTCCTCTCCCCAATCCTATAGGTGTTTCCAAGGTTCCTCACTTGGCCCGCTCATTTTTCAGATTTTCGCCAACGACCTCCCCTCTTTGCCCCTGAGGCGCACGTGGTGCAGTACGCTGACGATACCCAAATTCTACTCTCTGGCAAAAAAGACTCCCTCCCTCAGCTTATTGCTACCATGGAAC